>CAJHZI010000436.1:1555000-1592036 GCA_905160935.1 Enchytraeus crypticus | reverse complement strand
TGAGTGTTAACAGTTTTGAATGAAAAAATCCCCTAAGTCTCCAGAGTATGGGTTTTATGTATATAATTTTTATGTATATAACTCAGGATGTGCTCAGCCAAAATATGACATGAATATTGACGGCAGAATAGAACCTAACAGTCGGCCGAATTCTATTAAAAGGATCTCAGCCACGATTCTTGAACGATTGTTACATACGCAGAAACTAGAGAGAAAACCGGCAAAACCACAGATAATCGGCTAAGTAACATATAACCGCCTAAATAACAGATAACTTGCTAAATATCAGATAACCGGCTAAATAACAGATAACTGACTATTGAACAAAGAGAAGATTTAAGAAAAGAGAAGATCTAGAAGAGAGAAAATATAAGAAAAGAGAAGATAACAAAGAGAAGATTTAGAAAAAAGAAGATTTAGAAGAGAGAAGATTCAGCACACCAGTTCCTCATTATCATTCTCAGAATCTGAAGTGGTCGTCCTTTCCTTGTTGTCTGGTTCACTCTGTCCTGACTAAAATCAATCAATCAATGGATTAATCGATAGATCAATCAATCAGTCAATTATTTAAAATCTTTACTGAATCCATCATTTATTCAAATCATTTATCAATCAATAAAACAGTAATTCAATTGATCGTACGGTGGATCAATTAGACATTAAATAGGTTGCTCAAATATTATGTTAATTCACTGGCTGGAGCCAGTGATGTCGGTAATATACTCGACCGCGGATCAGTATGTGCGGGGTTCAGATCCTGGGCTCGCCCGTAGACTGATATCGCTTTCGAGTGAGGAAACTGACGTTAAAATTAGCTTTACCAGCTTTATTGAATTTATTGTAATTAATTAGACTGTTATTTTATAATTTACCCGTGCTAAGTTTAGTTGCTCAAAAAATATAGACCAACAGTAAATTGCACGTGTCGTAAAAGGCGACTAAGCACTAAGATCTTTAACATTAGCTTTACGGCATTTTTATCGGCCCAGTCGCAAAAAATTTGCAAACAATTTGAAATCTATAAATCAGAGAAAGAACTGAAACTGTGACCCAATCAACCACTGGCACGTCACAACAATTAATCATTTAAACAATACTAACTTAAACAATACAAAATTAATAAATCATTTAAACAATACTAAATTAATCAATTAATTAATCGATATAACAAGAATTAGATTAGTCAGTGAGACAGATAATAAGAAACCTCATATTCAAAACCACCGAGAGGTTTTCTCATCTCCTCGGCGAGATTAAGAGAGAACTTCTTACCCAATTCCTCGTCCTAGCAACAACAACAACAATAACAATAGACAAGACAACAACAACAACGACAACAATAACAATAGTAAATTCTAGCTGTTCTTCCTAAAAACAACAATATAGCAACAACAACCACAAAAATGACAACAACAATACTAGACAAGACAACAACAACAGTAGAACCTAGGCCTTCTTCCTAAAAACAACAATTAGACAACAATAACTACTGGACGCACAGCAGCCTGATTTTTCAGCTGAAATTTCAGTAAAAGATCAGCAAAACAACAGCTATACATACATAACGTAAGTCTCATTACACTCATTTTATGAGAAGTCTAGGCTGACGCACCGGTTGTGGTTCTATCTACAAGATCAGTTGCCTCTCTATGGTCCATTTATTTTCTACATTCTATATTTACTTTATTTTATTTTTAATCAATCATCTAATTTACTTTTTACTTCACTTAATCGTCGCCAACAGAAGTTCACAAGGTAGACTCGAAGACCGGTTCCGGACACTACATAGAAGCAGTTGTGGCCAGATAATTAAAAAGCATCATACAGCGTAATATGTTGGACATGAAAAATAGGGGACTGATTGATGAAATGATGTGGGACAGAGAGAATTTGAGAAAGTCTATTCGTGTCCCGACCCTAGATAAACTGGAATTTAAGGGAAGATGATGATGATGAAGATGATGATGAATACGACGACGACGACGGCGACGATGATGAAGATGATGATGATGATTAAGATTATGATGATGATGATGATGACAATGATGATTATGATGATGATGATTAAGGTAATGATGATGATGATGACAATGATGATGATGATGATGATGATGATGATGAATATAGTGCAATAGGTTTAGAGAAACCTCTTCATCTGAGAGATTAACGGAGAATATGTTTTCTTCTCTGCCTGTGCCGCCCCCTACACTACTTCTGGCTGTCGACAGGTCTAAATCCAACCCCCCTGATCTGTACGAGTCACGTGAGCTGCCTAGCTGTAAGTACTGCGCCAATCAATAAAACAATCGATCAATTCATCAATCAATTTTAAATATTGAACCAGCCAAGTAACTGGCCAACCTATCAAGCAATCAAGGAATCAATCAGTCAATCAGTCAATCAATCAATCAATCAGTCAATCAATCAGCCAATCAATCAATCAATAAATCAATCAATCAATCATTAAGCAATCCGTCAGAAAGTTAATGAAACAGCTGATGAACAAATCGATAAATAAATTGATCTCTTTACCATCATACTAGGGTTGGAAAAATGAAACTCTTTACCAATAATAATAATAATAATAATAATAATAATAATAATAATAATAATATCTAAGTTACCAACATGTATTACATATATCATCAATATGAGTATTCATATAATAAGATTACATAGTATTCACATAACAGAATTACATGGTATTTATATAATAGAATTACATAGTATTTACAAAACAGAATTACAATAGAATTACACAGTATTCATATAATAGAATTACATAGTATTCATATAATAGAATTACATAGTATTCATATAACAAAATTACGTAGTATTATATAATAGGATGACATAATAGAATAATATAGACTTAATAGAATTACATAGTATTCATATAATAGAATTACATAGTATTCACATAATAGAAAACATAGTATTCATATCGTAGAATTGCATAGTCAGTCACACATATACAGGTATAGCCTATAGGTCATTAGTATGTGTGTTCATTCATGTAAAAAGAAAATATCAATTTATAAGTTTCTTCGACAGGCTGCTTTTATACTACCTCATAAGAATTCCTGGTTTCATTTGGTCTACTTTAATAATAATCCATTTCATAATTTAATGAATGAATTAATGAGATAATTGATTGATTCATAATTTAATGAATGAATTAATGAGATAATTGATTGATTCATAATTTAATGAATGAATTAATGAGATAATTGATTGATTCATAATTTAATGAATTAATTAGTGAGATAATTGATTGATACCCCGGATGTTTCTCCCTTGAGATAGCTCTCAGCCGAGTATCTCATTAGTTCCTCAGTGGACAGGCGTGGGCCAGTCGCTGATGTCTCTATGGGCTCTCCCATCAGTCCTGTCATAGAGGCCCTAGGGCTACTGTCTACCCTCTAGCATCAATCAATTAATCACTTAATCAATTAATCAGAAAAAGCTCTCCCATCAGTCCTGTGAGAGAGGCCCTAGGGCTACCGTCTAGCATAAGGCAATCAATCAATCAATTAATCAATATAGATTCTCCCATAGCCATATTACACCTTCACATTTACCATAAACTCATCACTATGTATCATCAGTGAATCCACCAATTGCTCCATTACACAACCACTTAATTATTCAATCAGTCAACCAATAGCTCTATTACGCAATTAATTATTCAATTGTCAATCAATCAATTTCTCTGTTAAACAATCACTTAATCATTAAATTAGTCAATCAATCAATTGGTCTATTTTGCAATTGTTTATTTATTCACGCAGTCAATCAGTCAATTGCTCAATTAAACAAACAATTAATCAATTAGTCATTCAATTAAACAACTGGACTCGAATGATCACTGCCAGAATGCTTCAACGAATTTTAAAAAACTTGAAATATTCTCCCATAGTCTATAATATAGCAAATTAATTACGCAATTCGGGATTTATCAAGCAAGCAACAAATGTGCAAGAAGTGAATAAGCCAAAAGTAAGCAGCGCAAATAACTTTAAATACAAATAAATAAATAAAATATTAATAACCAGTAATATTAATAATAAACAAATAACTATAAAGCAGGAATCGTCATTAACTAACAATTAAAAGTAACAATTCTTCTTTTAAAATCTTAATGTTCAGCTAGAATTCTTGCACACAACATATGAAATGCCACAAAGGTGCGGCTGATCTCTGTTAGCATCAAAATCTTTATATAACGTCCCACGTGTGGTTCAATATATGTTGACAAAAATGAACGAGAGAAAAACTGGACATTTGTTTTATATGACTCGAGCAAAGCAGGTGCTTAACTGGATAATAAATTGAAATCTTAGAGGAATAATTTGAGACTTTTAACGCAATGAATTAAGATTTATAAGAGGAATGATTTAAGACTTATTAAAGGAAAGATGTAAGACTTAATTAAATTTACTTGATTAGTAATATACAATAGAATAATTTACACGTGGTCGAATGGACTATGGGTGCACTATAGAGCTAATATAGGTTGCTAGAGTAAAAAAAAATTGTAAATCAGCAATGAAACTCTGTAACATGCGTGTATTTGGCTGAAGCCAGTGACATCACTTTCGAGTGAGGAAACTAACGTTAACCTTAGCTTTACCAGCTTTATATCAGGTGTGTGATAAAAAATCTAAATGCACTTTGTGCTCGATTTTGTAGTTAACTAATTTACATCGAATTACAAATGTTCGGCTAATAGTGGTTAATATGACCTAGAAATAACATTTTTTAGAAATAACATTTTTCCTTAGGCTATAGCCTACTTAATGTATGGATGAGAATAGCCTTAAGTTCATGGACAAATTGTTGATCTGTGAAATGCTCTTCGAGCATAAAAGTTTAAGTGACAATATGTAACTTCGACCAGTCATTTGGCAGAAAGCTAGAGAGAACGAGAGGTAGAGAGAGAGTCAGAGAGAGGTAGAGAGAGAGAGAGAAGAGAGAGAGAGAGATAGGTACATCATTTAATATATCATCAGGGGGTCCAGGGAATCTTTATTTTTTAAACTTTGACAAAGGACACAGTTTACAGCAATGCCATTAGTTTAACATAATCAATTAATCAATCAATATGAATTTAAAGTCCGTTTCATCGCCACAAGGCAATGTCAGGGACGCCATCCATTGGGAAGTCACCCTATTCTCTTTAGATGAAAGGAAACACTCCGTCCGTAAACATGTGTGTCATGTAATGTAGTGTAAACAAATGCAAACATGTAGTGTAAACAAATGCAAACATATAGTGTAAACATGTGTAGTCATTTAAATTAATTTATAAAATACCTGCATATGTTACGATCATAATCGACTAAATAGACTTTAATTAATATATCAATTAGATGATTCATAGCAGAGACAAACCACCTGAGAGCCTTTTAGAGACTGCATGGGGGAGGCTAGAATAGATTGTGATCCTCTAAGAGAAGGTTGGGGGGTCGGCAGGTTGATTGAAGTCTTCAGTGGGGCCAAACCCCCCTACACAATAATTATTGTAAAGACGCAATTAATCAACAACATCCCTCACTGAGCAACTTCTCTGTGAACTTAGCATGATTATAGTAAGCTTGATTAGGATTTTAAAAGCAGAATTGGGTATAAGCAATCAAAAACAAGCGATTATATATCAATACTATATATATATATATATATATATATATATATATATATATATTATATATTAGTGTAATATCAATCATATACTACTACTCATTAAAGAATAGAAAGTTCACGTAAAAAAATGGTAAAGGAAATAGTTCTACGTAAGCATTTACAAGACATACAGCATCAGTTTCTTGTCTTAAAGCATATCAGTGACGGTGAGAACACAGGATTTGAACCCCGCACTGCTGATTTATAGTCTGTCATCTTGCCAAAAATTGTAATACCCTGGACTGTATATAGGATGCTGGGCCCAAAAATAGATCAATAAATTAATAAATTAATAAATTAGTAAATTCGTTATTAATCTACATAAGTTGATTGAAGGAGGTTGTATAGCATTTCCAATTTATGAAATGCTTCTAAAATTTACATTAAGATCTTATCAACTGACTACTTGACGAACCCTGGCTGGAGCAGGTTGAGTGAAAGGGGTGTTGTTGCTCTCTCCATCTTTAGAAAGTTTCTTACTGGACTTACCTCCTTATAACAACAAAAACAATAAAAATAACTAAACTGCAGACACCATACTAACCAATTAATCTTTTAATTAATTAATTAATAGATTAATTATATTAATATTATAGTATTTTACATATTAATTATTGTACATTAATTAGTAATTTTTGTATTTCAGACTCAAGTAGACTCTGCAATAGATGCTATTTATGGTATTACCGCACAGCGCTCCAGCTCTTTTATGGCAGCCTCTTTTGTATTGTTATTTGTTTATCTAACTACATGCACGTTCCTATTGATTGTGTAATCTGTGCCGTGATGAACAAATAAACAATACTAAACAAAAAGGAAGATTAATAATAATAAAGGTTTAACGTCCGTTTCCTCATCCAGGGATGATGTCAAGGACGTCAATAATATTATATTTAGTCGGTATATCAATAAACCAAGCAATCAATAAATATATCAATCGGTCGTGAGATGAATCAATCAAGCCAGCAACCAAACAAGCCATCAATCAATCAATTGATTACCCAAGCAATCAAGCAAGCAGTCTGATAACCATTGAATCAAATCAATTAAGGTTTAATATACGTTTTGACTAGTAGCAGCTAATATAATGAAGATATAGACCAGTAGCAGCTAATATAATGAAGATATAGACCAGTAGCAGCTAATATAATGAAGACATAGACCAGTAGCAGCTAATATAATGAAGATATAGACCAGTAGCTGCTAATATAATGAAGATATAGACCAGTAGCAGCTAATATAATGAAGATATAGACCAGTAGCAGCTAATATAATGAAGATATAGACCAGTAGCGGCTAATATAATGAAGATATAGACCAGTAGCAGCTAATATAATGAAGATATAGACCAGTAGCAGCTAATATAATGAAGATATAGACCAGTAGCTGCTAATTTAAAGAAGATATAGACCAGAGGCAGTTAATTTAATGAAGATATAGACCAGTAGCGACTGCCCGTTTTCTCTTTTCCTCTTGCACCAGTTCTTTGTAGAATTCATCACACGGGTGATCCCATATACTCTCACCCGTCTGAAAGTTGAAGTAGTAGATGTCGTTGTTTGTGTCGGCACTGAAATAAAAAGTAGAATATGCTCTACAATTTATCATTTTTATTATTTACAATTTTATTTGTCTAGTTTTTATTCTGAAGGACATAGGCATATACATTAAATTTTATCAAACTAAACTTTTTAAAATTTCCTGCAATGTTTATGTATCGTACGTCTGTACTGGTTAAATGGTCTATCCTAACAAGCAAGCGACTAGGATATAGGTTCGAATAAAAGCCTGAATGTCTTTGAAAGTATCTCACATAATAACATGAAACTTTGAACAAAACATTTAAGAGAAAGATGTTAAACTTCATAAGCTCTTGTCAGAGAAGTACAAACAGTGTTAAATGAAAATTCTGCTAATTATTTAACAAATATTAAAAGAAATACTTATACTAGAATAGACAAGGTAGAAGGGAATGAAAAAGAAACAGATTTAGGCCAAGAAGAGGAATGTTAGATGATTTAAAGACCCACTCATATGTGGAAATGAAGAGGAAAGCGGAAGACAGAGAAGAGTGGAGGTGTTATATACCATGGACCTGCCAGTAGGCAGTGCACTAAGAGAGAGAGAGAGAGACGTACCAAGGTTTCCAGTTCGCAGGAAGTGGAGCGTTGATACCCTCCCTAGCAATGTACATGAGGTCTGCGTCCTTCTCAGGGTCCAAACCTATCACTTTAGCGTACTCGTATATCTCTGATAAACAAATCAATTACAATTAGTTGAAATGCTATATAAAATTAAAATAAAATAAAATGTTATATCTATTTTTTCGCCAGTGGCGAAGTCGGTAAGATACTCGACCACAGATCAGTAGGTGCGTGGTTCAAATCCTGGGCTCAACCGTCACTGACATCACTTTCAAGTGAGGAAACTGATGTTAACCTTAGCTTTACAAGCTTTTTTCAAATGAATTCATCATGGTGACAGTTAAAGAGTCATCTAGAAAAATCATAAAATATATTTTATTCAATGGATAAGCAAATATGTATAAAATAAAAGTTAAGTAGAACCTAGAAGTTTACAATTAACATGAGAATACGTTTTAGAGATTTGAGACTAGTTAGGAAGTTAAAATCTTATGAATTACAATACTGTTAGAAAGCAGAAATCCTGTATATAAAATATAATCTCTGTCTGATATAGAAACATGCAAACCTTTTTTTAAAATTGTATTATAATTATGGTTATTATCCGTATCACTATCATTATCATTATCAACATTATCATTATCAACATTATCATTATCAACATTATCATTATCAACATTATCATTATCAACATTATCATTATCAACATTATCATTATCAACATTATCATTATCATTATTAGACATTAACTATGTAACTAAATCACTTCAATTCTAAACGAATTCGTGTAATAGATCAGAAAGGGAAAAAAACGATACGAAACCGTCTTCTGTAGGTAGATAGTCTTCGTCATAATCCTCCGCTAGAATAGTCTGACCATTGATCAGACTTCCTGGCTGCATCATCGTGCCGATGGCTGTGTTCTCAAAATATAGTCTTATAACAACGACAAATATGAGTTAATTGTCATAAAATTCTGTTCAATTTATACTCCATTCCTGCAAACATAGTCCAACAATTTCAGATGAAAAACTAGCTCAGCTTATATAGAACTTACATAGTAATTTTATAACCTGAAAATAAATCAAAAAATGAAAAGCCATTAAATCAACACGGTTTTCAAGGTAAGTCGATTGCTATTTTTAATTTTTCGCATGAACAAACTCATACGTATGCACGTTTTTAGGACTTAGGAACTTTGGTTAAGGATTTGGTAAGGTTTGGTGTAGGATTATGGTAAACACTAATGTTATTCCAATTTATTATTAGTAGTATTATTAGTAGTAGTAGTAGTAGCAGTACCAGCAGCAGTAGCAGTATTAGCATTATTACTTTGATTATTACTTTGATTATTATTATTATTATCATCATTGTCATTGTCATCATCATCATCATCATCAATGTCATCATCATCATTATTATAATTATTATTATTAATTACTACCATTCGTATCATTGTCATTGATAGTAACTGGCTCGAGGACTATGAAATGTTAAGGCTAACTCAGGCAAGATATACAGTGGTTAGTCAAAATACCACTTGCTAAATGTAAATTTATTATAACTTGTAGCTTGTGTTAATAAACAACAATTAGAGTGCTACAGTCATCAATAACAACATCGAGCACTATTGAGACAAAATCAAGCCGGCGAGCAAAAAAGGAAGGTCCAAAAACGGTGCAAATTCCAAAATCCAGAAATTCAGTCCTAAGAAATTCAGTCCAAATTTTTGTTGCTTCAAGTTCTAACTTGTTAATAATAATAACAAAATAACAACAATTAGAGTGCTACAGTCATCAATGACAACATCGAGCACTATTGAGACAAAATCAAGCCGGAGAGCAAAAAAAGAAGGTCCAAAAACGGTGCAAATTCCAAAATTCAGAAATTCAGTCCAAAGTAAAGGGAGTTAAAGTCCAAAGTAAAGGGAATTTGTTTTTTTTAATTTTTTATTTGTTGCATGTAATGGCAACAAATCACAAACATTTGTTTGATAAAATTGCAAGAAACGTTAATTTATATTAAACTTATGCTAACTTTAATCGTAGCGTAATTACTTTTCAAGTCTAAATCTTCTATCCAGCGAGTTTAGTTTATTTTTCATCAAACCTTGTCATTAAAATGTAAACATATAAAGCAGAGTAAAAACAGAATATTATCTACGGTTGAAATTTGAATCCTAACCAAACTTTTCACATATTAGTAGAAGACATTATATATTATATTAAGAAATATTACAGGAGTTACATTTATGCAACTGATAGTAATTTGGAATAATATTCTAACTTTCTAATTGAGAAATTGTAAATGGTAACTAAATTATTTGGTTCTATTCAAGGTTAATTTTAAACAAATTATTTTAGGATATTGCTGCCTATAGTCCAATCGCACATTGTAAACAATACTATCACTAAGTAACGACGGTGTTATTTTCTTCTTCATAACACGTAACTCTGTGAAAAAAAGTAAACACATAGTGAAATGATCAACTGTGTTGATGTCTATCACTTTTAATATCGCATGTTTAAACCGTTAGGCAATTTAGACCATTTTCCGTGTAACCAGTCCAGTGAACGTCCGAGATTTTACTCTCAGATCAGCGCGGCTGGGATTCGAACCCACGAGGATTCAATTCACCTCAGGATCTGATATTTAAAACTTCATGACGTTACCCCTACGCTATTAAGACAATCTAATTTGTGGACACTAATGTAGTCTATGTAGTCAAACCTCTTCTTCCACTGATCTTCATTAGGCATCACTCCGTGGACACCAGAGCAGTCTCTCCTCAAGCCTCTTCCTTCACTCATCTCGATCCATCGCAGAATAATACACGCCACCATTCTCCTGACGGAATTACTGCTGCATTAATTTATTAATAAAACTAAATTTAAATAAGTAAACACGCACTATAGTGAAATAATCAACTATGTTGATATCTATCACTTTTTAATTCCACATGTTTAAACCGTTAGGCAATTTATTCCATTTACCGTGTAACCAGTCCAGTGAATGTCCGAGATTTCACTCTCAGATCAGCACCTTCATCACGAAGAAACTGCATGTATTTTGAAGGAAATAGTCTAAAAGAAGAAGCTGAATAAACAAAAACAGAAATTGAAGTAGACTTGGTCTTCTTCTCTTCCACATGTTCTTCTTTAGTATTGCACACGAACAAGAAAGACAGACAATGTCGGTGTTAACCAATGTCGGTGGGAGCAGTTGCTTAGTGACGAGCTGCGTTCGCTAACAGTAGTCTTATTGATATCAGCTGTTAGACATTAATTAACGGGAATGCCAGTTGGCCGAGTGGTGTAAGGCGTTGTTTGACAGGATAATATGAGCAAACACTCGCGGGTTCAATTCCTGCCCGAGTGTAATTTAAAGTTTATTTTGCTAATAATTAAAATTACATATAATTACTTTGATTAATTATATAGCTGTATTTATTATTTATAACTAAAATGACATTATAATCATTAAATGACATTAGCCTACAGCATAAACTTAAAAGCTTGCTTTACATTTTAGTATTCTACCCTGATTGGTTTATTACTTGTGTTGTGTCCGGGAAACTGAAGACTAGACCAACAATTCTCTGCACGTGTCACAAGATTTTATTAATATAAATCTATCAGTAGACCTATGAAGATTACAATTATTCTTATTATTAATTATTATTATTGCTATTGCTATACATTTACATTAGACTAATATTAATAGTTTAAAATTATTTGTTATTGTTAATTTTATTAATTTTTAAATTAACTTTTAATTACCTTTTATAATTATTTTTTAATTATTTCATATTAATTAATAATTATAACTAATTAGTAATTACTTACTAAGTGAATCAATTACTAGTAATTATTATTAATAGACTGAATTTATAGTAAATTAATTAAATTATACAATTAATTTTTTTGGTGGTATTCCAAGCTGTTCCATTACCTTTTAACACTTGCGTTTCACCCAGTCATTTCTGGTAGGCGGACTTATTGGAACACTGAATTTCTGGCAAGGGTCATTATCACAATCTCGTAGCCTCGAGGTGCACCCATTCAATCAATCAATAATAATGTAACGTCCGGTTCCTCGTCCTAAGGCACTGTCAGGGACGTCGGAATAATAAATGACGGAAAGAACGAGTTATTAGCTTGCCTAGGAAATACGTAGTAATACAGTTACAAGAATCCATATTATCGGAGTAGAAAAAATGAAGAAGCGTTTGCTCATGGCAGATTTAATATTTGGTACAGTGAGGACCCTTAAAAAAGTCTTAAAGACTTTTATATTATATAATTATGTGAACACTCGTGAGTAATGCAACAGTCTCAACATTATTTACCTGATTGTTTGGACTTATAATTAACCAATTCTATAAAAGAATAAGTATCATGAGATTAATGAACAACGTAACTAAGAAGAAAGGTATCATGATCAAATAATACAATTTAAATTATTCAATACTAAGGAGTTAGTAGTATTCTCAACTTTGTACAACTCCCTACAAATTAAAATAAAGTACTGAAAATGTGAACCTAAGTTCTATTATTTCCAAAGAACGGCGTTGTGATTTAAAAATTCAATTCGTTTAGGGACTTCAAGCCAACGAAATAATTCAGTAAACCAATGAATTGTACATGTATATGTACAATTTTTATTATGCGAATTAGTGTCGGATGGATGACCGAATGTACAGCACGTTTGCCAGTGACGAGGCTAAAGATGGACACAAATAATACAGAAATTAGCATTAAAATCAAACAACAGTGAAATGAAGAAATCATGAAATATTTATATTTAAAAACAAAGCAATGGCGCTTTTAATGAAATCTATCACTTTGAACACTGAATTAAGCTACACAAGTACAAGATTGTTTAACGGCCTCAAACGAATATACAAAATACAAATACGTCTCTGCTACAGAGTTGAATTTAACATTTCCAAAAGACTACACTGACTGAAAGAGAGAGAGAGAGAGAGAGAGAGAGAGAGAGAGAACCATGATCATTTATTTGTAACAGAATCAAAATATACACAAAGCGCATACAACTAGACAGAATACAAATAAAACGTCCGTCAGAAAGAGCACAATTGAGCTCTATCTAGCTGACTACCGGAAACACGGAAACATAGAAACCTAGCAACATAGGATTGTAGAAAAATTGGAGATAATAAACATAAATAATGAAAATAACATTGAACTGTAGAGAGCAAAACATAACGCACTAACTAAAGCAGAAACTAAATACAGATAATTATAATCAGTTCCAAGTATCAATTAAATGCTGTTTGTACATTTTGTTAAAAACTGATTCAGTGGAACAGGTTCTGATTTCACTGGGGATATCATTCCAAATGGTACAGCAAGAGTTCAAAAAGGAGTTAAAAGAAGCTCGATTAGATTGTTTATAAAGGTAATTAGTTGATTTTAGACTGAGACCAACAGCCTCATACGAAAAAGAATGTGTGCTCGCCAGGTTCTAAAACTAATTCTAGACTGACAATGCTGAGTGCTCGAGCTCCCAGCATACACTAGTCCGAGGCTTACAATGTCGCAGTAGGAGACTTTAGACTAGTTGCTTTAAGATGTTGTACACACTTGACCCTGACAGTAGCTCGTCATTCATTGAACTGTGGCCACTAGATACACCTCTGCAGTAGTCACTATACACAACACACAACCAAGCAGATATGGTCCGTAATTACAGAAGTTATTGCACGATATATATTGAATTAGTAAACTTATCTGTTCAATAATTTCAATGGATTTACGACCAATATTTCAGGCTAGGAGTCCCCCAGGATTACTGATATTTTCACTCAATCAGTCATTCTTCATCAGATATTGACAGGACTTATATACGACCATAATCAAGCAGCACCTATTCAGCAACAACAAGCAATCAATCTAGTAATAAATAGTAGTACTCCACGTCATAGTATCCATACCGATACGGAAGAGAACTTCCGTAAGTACATGTGTCGTAAGAGGCGACCGCGAAGGAACAGAAGGAAGAAGAGTAGAACCACATCAGAAGCTAAGTTTGAGCAAATCTAAAGGCTACATTAAGGTTGTAGATTGGATATTCAACATTTGAGAAGGGATCAACTTCTAGTTCAAAGAGTGATCTGACTGAAATGTGAAATAGAGAGTGAGAGGAAATATTGTTCCTTGAACCTGGCATTTTGCAGATTTCACAGAGATTAGCACTGAAATCACTAATAACAGGTATCTCATATGGTCAACTAATATCTTTGCTACGAAATGAGATAATCAAATTTACTTTCATAAATTCAATACGCTGACTCTGAAAACATCCAGTCAAACACACTGCAAATCACTTTGGCGTCCACTGATTTTCTTTGTTTCTCGAGTTTATTTGCCTGCTTCATAAAATAAATATTAATAAAAAGTAATCAATAATCATTAATTTAACTGACACTGAAACAAATAATTAGACATGCATGTGATTACAATTATAAGTCAAGCTAACATTCAATCCCTCAATCAATCAGTCAGCAATCCTGTATTATCCACACAAAGTGGGGGTATCATGGGCACCACCCCACTCATTGTTGCTCCATTAAAGAAAATCTTGGGTCAGCACCTAGAAAATATGTGCAGCAAAGTATACATATTAAGTAGCTCAAAATGTCGGAATTTGAGGTCATTGTTCTGATACCCTGCGATGAAAGACAATCAACATATTTAGTATAGTGTTACTAATACACAAAAATTAGGTTAGACTAAGACACATTATGACGGAACTATCAAACATATCTGCAGATAACTTGACTAGGGGTTATAACAATAATCATAATAATCAACAACTCAAAAGTTTTAACAAACCGCTTGACTAGGCTTAACAAGTAAAATCTTAATCACAGATAGCAAACAAACTGACCAATATAATACAAATTAAACGATATGATAGTCGGCAACAGCCAAAATTAATAACATTACATTTAGGAACATTTTATAAGAAAACTTTCTCAATCACAGTAACGGCACATTAACGATATTAGTGAACTCAGTACTATAAATTTTTCCGAATTATGTAGGCCTACTGTAAATTTCAATGATTAGGGACACACAAAATGTGCAAGAGCATACTGAGAGTCAGGGAATGATAGGCCAAGGCATGTGTTATGAAACTGCTGAAAGCATTGTCGGCATTCAATCAAACAATCAAAGGACGTGGAATTGTGACAAATTTTACAAGTTTTATCCAAGAAGTGAGAACGCTGCAAGCAATTGCCAGCTATCACTTTGAATACTCGACGTCTGAATTCTGTGGGAACTATATGGCCAGTGATTTTTCTAGCATGGACAATTTGGTCTGCATACCACATAACAAAAGCACCACAATTTACTGAATCATTTTGCAAAGTTCGTTCAGGGATACAAATCTTCCAAGCTTCAGATGAAATATTAAAATTCACAGAGAGTAAAATCTTTATCTTATCAAGCATTTCCATTTCTTTTACTCCAGGTTCTATGTTCATGGGATTTAAATAAATTAGCTTTAAGTCTTTTATGAAAGCAGCAAATAGTACCCAATGATTATTCGAACAATTAAATGGAAAAAAAACTATGGATTTGGATTTAAGGTTTAAATGCTTCCATATCCTATGACATTCGCTGACTCTCAAAAACCCATTATCTAATGCTCTAGTAACAGCTGAGCCGAGATACAACACATGTGATTTGATCTGGCTTAGTTTTAGCATAAATGTATCTATAACAGGTTCAAATATTAATCCAGTAGAAAAGTCGGAACTTTGCTGTTTCAAGAATGTACTTTCTTTAGGAGACAGACTAAGCTCTAATGATTTCAATTCCAGTAAAGATATCAATTTATAGTCAGAATTTTGAACACAATCACTACAAGTGTTATCAGATAAGCAATTCACGCTTTCATAAATTTTAAGAATTGGTTGTAAAACATTATCGTGATTGTACATTAACGGTACTGTTACTGAATTTCTTTCAATCAAATCTAAACTTACACAAGCCTCGTCGAGTTTCCTCTTAGTGTTCTTGACAGGCAGCTTTGAGCTGGATTTACTTAGTAATTCGGTTGGATGCTGGTAAGTATTACTGATATAGTTGCAATTGACGTATTCATTAATATTACTAAAATTATCAACAGGTTCTTGGAGAGGAAGTGAAGGGTCATTTTGATCAACAACAGCTTGAGTTTCATATTGACAGAGCGCGCTTAAAGCAGCCTTCTTTTCTGTATGACTTAAAGTTGGTAGAAACGATTTGCGTTTTTTAGTTGAGAGGCGGTTCATGCGTTTCTGAACAGATTGCTTTTGCAGCTTTTCATTTGGGGCAAAAGTTTGCTCAGGAGCCATTTCAGTGACGGGTGTTGCACTTGTGACAGCAACAGCTTCACACTGTGCAACTAAATTAGACAAAGTACCTTGAATATGAGGTAAGAGTTCTTTAACAGAACTGTCGGTTAGCAGTGAGCTAAGCTTCTCTAAATGTTTATTTATACTCTTAATAAGTTTATCCTCAGAATTTACAACCGGTGTATTAGAACTATATAAAATAGGACCAGAAGGTTCATCGTACAGCACAATCTGATCAGCAGCAACATTTTCAACATCATTAGCATCAAAAGAAGCACTTTCAGTCTCGGATATCAATTCACGACTACAGAGTAAATCGCAAACGCGAACCCTCATCGACTGTACTTTGTGTATATGCTAACAAATTCCAGACATATCTTGACATGAGCAAGTGAACATATGTGCACACAGACCACCACAACTTAACTCTAGACATACTTGCATACATAAATCTACTGTGCAACAAAGAGAATTTAAATTTACTTCATAAACAGCACCAGGTTTAGATTGAGATACAACAGCCCATCCATTGACATTTCCAAAATGTGACATGGAACCGCTACTATCAACATTAAGTACAGAAATATCACAGTCAGAAATGCTTAAGCCTCTGGTGTGCCTAACCTTTAATTCATGAGAATTAAAAGCCTCAGATTCATTATAAACAATGTGCTTAGTGCGGCGCAGAAAATCATCTCTTTCCACAACAAGCAAAACATTTAATAAATCATCCAGCCTCTTAATTGGTTTACGGTCCATATAATGTGTTTTAAGACGATTATGAAAACTTTCAACCAGCATATTAGTATTAGTGTTACCATGAGCGAATGCTCGATAACATACAGCCCAAACTTCTACTCTATTACAGTAAGTGGCCAGAAAATATTCAACAAAAGATGGGCAGGTATTACTATATTTCTGACTGAAAGCATTAATTAGTGAATGAAACAGAGGTTGTTTGTTACAATAAAGAATAACTCTAAGTGCTGTAAACATTTCCCTATATAGCTCTGTGTCCAGTGTGCGGCTCCTAAGTTTGCGAGACCATGCTCTCAGAACATGCCATGTACACAGTAGATGCTTAGGAGTAGAGCCAAAAACTGAGACAACAGCATTCCAAGGAGCATTGTCATCATCAGTCATTACTGCATTAATTATTAAATCAGGGCATCTCTCCTTAATGGCAGCAAAGAAAAAATGTAAAACCTGCTCATTCATTCTACTTGAAATAAAATGACCTACAGGATATCCTTTTTTAGCCTCATCTTGTACTACCAAATTCAGCAACTGAAAACCATACTGAATGGTGCAGTGAGTGGCATCTATGCAAAGAGTCTTAGTTGCAAATTCCTTTAATCATTTAAGCTGCTCCAGTGTTTGAATACCAAGCATAAATAAGCAATTGAAATCCGGAAGAGACGTCAACGCTAAATCACTGGGTCCTACAACAATCTCATCCCCAACAGGCTTGTACAGAAGAACAGGGTTATACGTTTCACTTCGCAGCTTATCAACTAAAAATGTTAATGACTGCACATCATCACTATGCAAACGCTTGCTTATCTTAAGCCTGCGCTCCATGTTTCTAATAGTTCTGAGAGATATGAAGTGTTCTCTACGAAGCACATTTACATCGTCCCTGTTCTCCCTATTTCCAGCTGATTCACAGATAGAATCACGCACCTGCTTAACTGGTATACCTAAAGATAGTTGATTACGGATTAATTTATTGGTTTCGATAGAAAGCGGATGAAATTTAGTATCTGCAAATGTATATTTATGACTATGTGCTATAATGTATCTTAAGCTAACTACACCAGTATCTTGACATACTTTTAACAACAAGCGTGAGTGACAAGCCAGTCCAAGTTTCACAGTGCCCTTTTTGTTTTTGCGAGAAGTCTTGCGCTTTCTATTTGCACTCCGGTTGTCATCATGTTGGCACATAAAATACAAATACTTATTTGATGCAAGCAGCTTTTCACAAGCTTTATAAAAGTATACAAAATGAATCCTTCCACTCAAGAAAATCAGCCATACAATTAAATGACATTTTACTCTCACGAACTGGCTTAGAATGGTCAGACTGCAGATGCTTAACTAATTCAGTTTCCTTATAAAATTTAAGAGAACATCCTGGTGCTAAGCATTTACGTTTAACTTTGTGTGACGAACAACTTTTGCGCTTGTGTCGCAATAAATTACCCTTTGAACAGAAAATCCGTTCACACTCTAAACAACTAAATTGCTTAGAGAGAGTGAAGGAACTAGACGGTAAATCTACTGTAGCTGCTTCTTCAGCCTCAGTTGCAGCATCAGTTACAATATTTGCATGTGAGAAATTCATGTGTTCTGCAAGTTTAGCTTTGTGATAAAATATGCGCGAGCAGCCTGGAGCTAAGCACTTACGTTTAAATTTATCTGACATACAAGTCTTGCGCTCGTGATGCATTAAACTATCCTTTCTGCCAAAAATCTTATTACACTTTATACAACTAAATTGCTTAGCGACAATTAAGAAACTAGACGGTAAATCTACTGTAGCTGCTTCTTCAGCCTCAGTTGCAGCATCAGTTACAATATTTGCATGCACTAACTTAAAGTGTTTTGTAAGTTGAGCTTCATTATAACATATGATCGAACAGCCGACAAAAGTACATTTAAAAACACCTTTGTTTGACAGACATTTTTTAGCATGTCTAAGCATATTGAATTTCGAACGGAAAAGCTTAGTACATGAGGAACAATTAAACTGTCTTACATATGTCGGTAAGATACTCGACCGCGGATCATGATGTGCGGGGTTCAAATCCTGGGCTCGCCCGTCACTGACATCACTTTCGAGTGAGGAAACTGACGTTAACAATAGCTTTACATTAGCTTTTTTACCATCTGATTGAGGAATAACTTTTGCAGATTTAATTAAGGAAACACTTTCAACAAAGTCATCACTGTCAGACATACAATCCATTTCGAGTGAGTTCCTTAATCAACACTGTTCTAAACCTTAGGTGCAAAATTCTATAAATTTTATAATTTCTAGAGAAGAGTTAAATAGCACAGCGCACAACAAAATTATAGACACACTGAAATCTAGTAAATATCTGAAATCTCACCAGTGGAGTTAAATTGCAAATATCACCTGGTTGATAGTATAAGTAACTTATTATATTACCAAAAAACTAAAATTGTGCTTAACTAAATTCACGTATTTAAATTTAAATAAATTAAAATGGCAGCTATCAACGTCAAACTAAATTACGCAAACAAATTAATAATGGAACTCAACAGAATCGCAATAAAAATAGGATTATATCTAGGAGAGATACAGATAAAGTATGAAAGAAAAACTGTAAGTGAGTTAAGTTATTCAAAATTATAAGCTATATATACTTGGAAATTTATTGTAAATAGGCAAAATTGGAAGTTTGATGATTAAATGAAGTATAAATGTATTGTTTTTAGAAGACTATGTAAGTTAAGTTGAACTTGGCTCTCAAGTTAAGTTTGAAAGAGTGTAAGTTATTCCAATCTATCTGCCATATACATTAGAAATTTAATATAATAGCTAATATTTAGTAAAATATAAAACTTTAAATATTCTTATGCTTATAATTCTTGTAAATTCTAATTGAATACTTTAATTATTTATTAAATCAATTTCCAATATTATAGTAAAAAGATAATTAAGTTGAATATAAGGAGTTCAGTTTGCGTGAGTCAAATAATATTAAGCTATAAGTTATATAAAATAATAAAATATTAAACAGTAAATAATTCAGTGATTGAATGAAATACAAAATTATAAATATAAACGAATTATGTGAGGAACTTCTTAATTATAATTTAGCAAAAAAAGTTAGATGAGTTAACAAAATATAAAACTATTGTCTTTAAACGTCTAAGTTAAGTTGAATCGAATGAGTTAATGAATTAGGAATGAGTTAGGCCAAAGTTATTCTAAAAAAGTTATAAGCTATAGAGGCTTAAAATTAAAAATTTATTATATGATCTAAAGAATTTCTATCTATATACAATTAGGTAAGAAACGTAAGATCTGATAGATAGAAGTCTATATTAAAGCCGATAGTAAAGTGAGCAAAGTTTAGCAAAATCGAAAATCGTAATAATCTCAATCCAACGTGATCACAACAAACAACAAACAAGGGCTTCCGTTACAAAAATGTAAAATAGAATTACGCTAACTACAATCAGATTACTAATTTCTGTACTGCAAACTACAATCAGATTACTAATTTCTGTACTGTAATCAGATTACTAATTAAATGCTTTACCGTTCGAAGAAGAGGAGGCTTATTATTGCCGATACTAGAAAAACAAAACAGGACACTGGGAAAATGGTACCGTCCCAGACTGAAAGGCTTCCTTCAGAAAACCATCATAATATGCTCGTAAGCCACGCCTTACAACTGCTCCCACAGACATTGGTTAACACCGACATTGTTTGTCTTTCTTGTTCGTGTGCAATACTAGTTCTTCTTATCTTCCGTTACAAAAATGGTATTGCATTTTTTCTAAATGTCATATAATCTAAGCCTAATTCTATTAATATAACTCTAATTCAATTTAAATTAAACCCTATCCCTACCCCCAACCCTAAGCAAAAGTCTAATCCTCACCTAAACTTAATTTAATAACTTCGCAGTGGTTGTTCCAGGGGGGGCCCAGGGGGCCCGAGCCCCCCCCCCTTAGGCCCGACGATAAAAATTTAAAGCTATATTTTCAATGTTTCTATGTAATTTATAGGTGTAAATATGTTTTAAGGGCGTTAGGGGGTTAGCGAGAGGGGGAGGTACAAGAGGGAACTCGAATAGTCCGACTACCTGGAATTTTTCAAATATGGGCCCCACTAGAGGCCCATATTTGATACAGACTTACTAGTACAACAAACATAGAATTAGTATGCTCATATAATGCTGTTATCAGGGGCTGATCCAGGAATTTTTTAAGGGGGGACCGAAATTTTTTTGAAAGTGTACAAATTCTTTGCCTTCGGGACATGTGACGCAACCAGAAAATTTTGCTGTGGGTGGGACTAAAATTTTTTTCACTACTGCATTCGGCTCATAAAGTGAGTACATCCACGTTTCGTACCCCCCCCCCCGCTCATACCCGTACTAAAGTCAGGGAATAAAATCCTACATTTATTTTGACAAAAGCAGGTTAATTTTTCACCCTCGAAGAAACTCTGCGGATCTGGACGAATTGCAAAAGTGACCTAATTTTAGCGGCGGGGGGCCTTACGCCTCTCCCATCCAAGGCTATTTGCACCACTGCTCCGGGACAGAGGAGTTCACATTTTTTACTTAAACCCTTTTTCCTCTAATGCAGTAGTTAAAGTGAAAATTGAGAACAAATTTAAACGGTCATCTTATTTCGGACCACCTTCCATTATACAGGGCTCCTAGTATAGGCCTATCCTAGAAAAAATTGAGCTATTGGAGCTGAGTTCCCTCTCGTGCCCCCCAGTAGTAGAGTCTTATCGGTCCTAGCGAATCACCTAGCAATATAGGAGAAAATGAAAAAAGTGGTTATTTTTTAATTTTGATACCAAACTGTCATTTTGACCCACGTTTATAGGTAAAAAAATCAAAAAAAGTGGTATCTTTATACTAAACTGCAATTTTTTACCATCGTTTATAGGCAAAAAATTATAATATTTTTCATTTTTAAATGTAACTAAATAACTACAAATGCTCTTTAAATTACAGAAGGATTTAAAAGTTTGTAAAAAGTGATGATGGCAAGCGTGGAAAGGAACTACTCCTCCCTAATCTCCTATATATTTAGGAGAAAGCGAAAATGTAAAATGCCCAAGTCTATTTCATTACTACAATAAATATAGGTGAAAAAATTATAATATTTCTCATTTCTAAACGTTTTATTACATATAGAAATGCACTTTAAATTACAGAAGGATTCAAAAATTTGTTTAACAGGACTTTATTTTATAGTGCCCATATGAATATGATCTAATTCCATCTTCTCTTAAATATCTTTTATCATCATAGGGCGATAATGATATTTTGTTTATTGACATTGTAAATATTTCATGTTTATTACTTCTTATTACATTGATTGAACTGTGTATTTGCTGTGACTTTTCCAGAGTTTCTTTATACATTTCGTGATGTAGATTCTTATTGATTACACTCTTAAGTATTCCTTTCGCCTTCTTATCTTCCTTTTCACTGTTTAATTTTATACTATACATTTTACTTCGCACTCCAATAAATTCTACTATATTATCATTTGGATATTCCATCTTCATCTTACCCAGTACTTTTTTGTTTGTGTTATCGTTGAATTCTCCTATTACATCACTAAAATCAAACAAATGCTTATCTCTGAAGAAGTCTTTGTAGATATCCTCAGTTTTAATTTGATAGCACAGTGAGTCAGTATCTGAAAAAGTGTGCTTTCTTACCATAGTTTTTCTTTATGTAACCATAATGAAAATCATACATAAAAGTTTTTGAAATATCTAAAATACTCAATCCTACATAAATCGGTTTGTTTAGTAATATTCGTTCATTTATATATTTAATACCGACTAAATTGGGATTGAATATTATAGAATTTAAAAATGTAGGCTTTGCAACTTCCTTGACTAATGTTTCTTCACTGGTTATTAATTTAATATTTTGTCTGTTTCTTACGTTTTCCATTGATTTTCCAAATACACTATTATTCATTAGTTTGAAGAAATCGTTTTCAAAATCATTCTTTGCTACTTTCCTTTTCTCTGTATTAAAATCAATGTATGCTTTCATCCAAGGTTTTTGCTTGAATCTGAGAACTCTGTGTATTTTCTTTATCACCAAACCGGCTTCAACTGCTTGTTTAAGGTTTCTTTCATGAATTACATATCTTTCCTTATCGTAAAGAGTTGGTACTAATTTTGTCATTTTGGAACACTGTATATTATAGTCTTTCGCAAGACACTTTTGATATGAGGATAACAAGTCAGTTGTAATGGATAAATGTTCTGCACAGTAAGGAAAGTCATTATGATCATCATGCAGATTTTCAGGATATTCCAAGTCTACTTCTAATATATGACCATACTTAGAATCTAAGGTTACATTCTCCAGTTTAAATTTATCGACATCGATCCATTTAAATCCAGAATATGGTAGACTTTGAGACATTGACATTCTGTATAAATTATTATAATCTAAATATGCAATATATATTTTGATGGCTTGCAGTTATCATAATTTTTCATATACTTATTATTTGCTTCACCTTTCCTATGTGTTATAATTTATACACAACTGCGTAATCACCTTTCTATAAACAAATGCATATCAATATCATTCAATAATGTTAAATTAATACCAGTCATTTTTAATATGGCATCCCAAGCTAATCCTGGGGCTGAAATATAATGACAAGGATCTAATTTATAGTACTCTAAACATGTTTTCCTAAAATTCTGAAATACATCAGCTAATAGTAGAACATCGCTCTTCAAATATAAGTCATGATATTCCCCTAAATTTTAAATTTTAAATTTCTTGCAAACTTCTTCATATAATTGAAAGTCATCTGCAGTAATTTCATCACCTGTTAGATTATTTTTAAAATTCTGTGGCTCTAGCGAATTACAATCTACAGAGAATTTTTTCCATGAATTCATAAAGGAGTATTGATATGTACCTTTTCTAGTCATGATATCTATATTATCATTAAATTCTCCTCCGGTATATTTAAATTTTTCATAACCACTCTTTTTCAAATTATCGACTAGTGTTGCTAAACTAGAAGACATAAATTGAAAGCTATCTATAAACTTCAAAGTAAAAACCGTCTTCTTTTTATTCTTTTTAGTGTTTTTATCGAAATATTCAATATCTGTTCCAATCGAAAAGGACAGGTACTTTGCCATATTATTTGCTATAATGTTAATTTTTCTGTTATATTTACCAATCACCTGCATTAAGAGATGACTGTCGTACCCCTTCAAATTATGAAATACAACAGGAATAGTATTAGATAGCCTTAATTTTAAATTACATTCATTACACGCAGCTCCTCTGTAACAGCCTGTTACATGATTGTGATCTCTTACTTTATAATTATCTTTTGTAAAATTTTCATTACATAAATAGCATTCTGTAGCACTTTGATACTTTCTTTTGCTCATCACTATTTAGTTTTGGTTTAGAAGTTCTAAATATCTGTTGTTGTTTCATAATTTCTCTTTCTTCTTCAAATATTGATTCAAAAAATTTATATATTGCATTTCTTCCTCTGAATGAGCGATATGGTTTACTGAATTCTTCATTTGCATGACAGACAATTTTATAACCAAATGAACATGCTTTGTGTTTTTGCTTCTTTATAGTCCAACTTGTATTGTCATCATTTTCTTCTTCTTCACTATCATCGCTATGCATCTTTACACATAATGCTTCCAGATCAGCATATATTACATATGGAATAGGCAGTGTTTTGTGAGGAGATCTAAATTGAACTGTTTCATTCTCAGGCATCTCTACTGCCTGAACACCATTTACTGCATAACAATTATCTTTATGTTTCTTAAGAACTCTTTCACTACTAAAGCACTGAATACAGTTCATACAAAAATGTTTCTTTCCTTCATATTTTGTGTGATTAAAGCAAAGACAATTAAAATTTTTAATCCATACATAATGATTTTTAACTCCTTCTTCACACTCTTCTGTAGCTAATAATAAATTTATATGACTGTCATCATTAACTTTGGTTTTAGTTATATATATGGGGTATATATACTTCTCTTCTTTTGAATAACTGAATATGTTAATAGTTATATCAAATTTCTTGAAATTTTAGGAATATCCTCTTTTGAAACGAGAGTTTCAATAGTATCAAAGCCCATATCTTTGCAATCTTTTTTTAGTGTGTTACTAACTAAATGTAAATCTTTCGTTGCTGGTTCTTCAGCGAATCTTCTTCCCAAACAGTACATAAAGCATTTATCATCTTTATTCTTAATATTTATAGTAGCCTTTTTATTATTTATCCAATCCGGTAATTTTATAAATGAGTTTCCCTTAAGTGGTTTATACATATTAATAATCATAGTATGTTGGACGATTCTATTAACAACCCAACCAGAACCTTGATTTGTAAATCGATCAATTTTTTAAAGTATTTTTTCCTTCTGCCTTCTCAGAACTCTCTGAATACTTCTATTATCATCTGATATTAATTTATCTGCAGGTGCATTAAAATAAAATTCATCCAGTAAATGACCCTCCTTCTCCATCCAAATGGACATTGATGTAGTAAACTTTATCCCATTCAATTATTTCAGAGATTTCTTTAGTAAATATTTTTGCCGTTTAAGATTACTGTTAAATTGAATAAGTGAATCGCTTTCATTGAATATATGAAGGTCATGTTCTGTACAACATTTTTTTAAATGCTCTGTTACTTATTTCACTAGTTTTAATAAACACATTCATTATTTCATCATATATATACCCACGATCTATTAACTCATCAAATTGATCACTATCAATTGTTATTAATTTATTTTTAAAAGGATGTTTGACTTGGATAGTTTTTTCATATGCTGTATTTTGGGATAATGTAATCAAGTCTATAATTTTTTGTGGGAGAGGAGCTTTTTTAATAACCTGTGGTTTTAGATTCATAATCCATTCTGCAAATTTGTACGCTTCTTTCTTAACAGTTGAGGTAATTTTCGAAAGAATATTATTATTATTATTATTATTATTATTATTATTATATTTCTGTGGTTTCAATACTTTTACATCAATTTTCGGTATTGGTTCATCCATAATGTTGTAGTGTGGCATCATTTTATTAATAATAATATTTTTTTCTTTAATAAATTTTTTATTATTTTTTTATTCACTCGTTAAATTATATATCATATACAGGATATATAATTATTCACTTTCTTTGCTAGTGTTTTTACTTACATTATTTTTATGTTTATTGGTTCTTTCATGGTTCAGTTTATTATTTAATGTGCAAGTTATATTACATTCATGGCATTGCCATATTTTAGGAGGATACTTCTTATTATGAGATTTGACATCAATTTTATCTTCATCACTTTCAGTGTCATTATCTTCACATGTTGGACAATTTGAATTTTCGATTGTATTCTTTAGATTGTGTATTAGACCTTCCGCTGTCTTTTTTGGGAATTTATGTTCGGGATCATACCAGAGTATCGATTCAATGAGTCGTTTATAACATACTTTGTCTTTGTTTACCATTTTATTAATATACAAAAATATTTTTTTTAATATATTTTTTATTATTTAATGTGGTTTGAAAATAATTCCTTTATAACCAGACAACTCCAGCATCATCGCTGACTGTATTGAAACCATCAATCTCTGCAAATAACATCGATTTATATTTTCCGGAATTGAATTTTCTTACTGTGAACTCAAATTGTTTAGGCTTCTCTACCAACTTTTTCTCTTTAATATATTCATTAATCCAATGAGTGGACCATATTTTTATAGGGGTATCATCGTCATATTGTATAATGTATAGTATATATGATTTGCCAAATTTTGTATCTATGGGTTTCAAGCCCTTTACAATATATCTGTCTCCAACATGTAGATCTTGAAACTTGATTATTAGCGAGTTTGAGTTTGTAGTTGTCATTTTATATATAATACAAGAAAATAAATTTTAATTAAATTAATTTTTTAAAAATATTACCATCTCTTTCTCTAAACAGTTTCCAAGTGTCCCACAGGTATCCATTCATTAAATTTCTTACTGTAACCACTCCATTTAACTAGAGCATGATCCACACCTTTAATCTTTTTCCGTTGTAAGACTTTTTCAATTCTGTATAATTCTTGATTAGTTTTCTGTAATTCATTCTCATAAAAACCTCCTTCTAGTATTTCACCAAGGGCATCACGTAAAATATATGTAATTGGAATTGTGTTTTTTACTTTCTGAATTGTGAATACTTCTTCAGACCAATTTGGCAAATATCCTTTTTCAAATAGACCCTTTATTCTGCTAATTCTAACTTTATCATGAATTTTAAATTTAGCCTTCTCTTTAGAGTTATAATTAGTTTTATTCAAAGTATTCTGTAGAGCTAATTCATAATTAGTTTTCTCTCTTGCTTCTATTGGACTCATTCCAATTGTTGTATGAAATGTATTATTATAATTTTTTATTAATTTATCCAACATATTAATCCAATTTCTAGTATTTTCTGCTGTAAATCTAGCCCACATTTTTTCCTTTATAGTCCTACTAAATCTTTCTACAACTGCTGATTTATGATCTCCGAAAGTAGAGTATCGATTAATATTATTCTCTTTTAACCACTCATCCATGTTCTTATTGTAAAATTCTTTGCCTTGATCAACCCATAAATACTTTGCTACTGAATTTGATTCTTTTACTATTAATTTAAATTTAATTTAATTTAAATTTAATTAAATTTAATTAAAATTCAATTTAAAGCATTAGTAACACTTTCACCTCTCTTGTCTTTCAACGGAACGCTCCATGCATTCTTGGAAAATGCATCAATGACATTAAGTATATATCTGTATCCCTTATTGTGTTTACTCCATTCCTGCATTTCTACTAAATCCGCACCCCAAACATCATCTACTTCAAACACATTCACTTGAAGTCTAGTAAATTTTCTACGAATCGGTTTGTGTAATTCCTTTGCTAGTTCTTCAAAGGGTCCAACTACTTTTTCTTCGCTAGACCCCTTTATAAGTTTTTTGACCCAAGACCAAATTTAGCTTTGCTTTTCCTAATATAGTAAATTAAAGTCGCCATATTCCTTTGCATACCATCAAACCTAGAATCATTTGCAATTTCATACATTCTGTGAGCCAATGCTTCATCACTAATATTTCGGTTGGGAGTATCAGTGTTTTCAGTATAAAACTGATCATGTAATTTACACATTTTATCGACTTCATTAATCCCTTGATAACCTTCGCGGTTTCGCTGTTCATATTTAGTACCTGGACCGCAATATGAATACTTATTTAAATTATTAAATGAGCCATTAGATACATACTCTCCTTGTTTGGCAGGTAAATGAAGTTCTCCAACCGTATTTCCAACTCCTGATAGCACATTATTAAACACACCCCGACCACTAATATTTTTGATAAATTGAGATTTTCTACTATTGCATACTTTACACAAAGCACTTTGCAGTTTTCTATTATTAGCAGTCAATCTCTCCTGTATTTGTATAGAATCAGTTTTCGTTTTACACTTCAAGCAGTACATTTTAAATTACATTATAATATTTTATAATGTAATTTTATAACGTGATTAGTAATTGGTAATATTTGGAGTCTGACCATCGGATGTTAGTTTCAACACTCTGTCAGAAATTATTGTAACATACATATGAGTATTTGCTGAAACATTTTCACTAAATTGAAAGTTAAGTTTCATAGTCATTACACTAGACCTGACTTGTTCACTCTGATGCTTTACATCGAAAACTATAAGTGGAAATAGCTTTTTGTAATTCAGCATATCAATCTGTGTACCTCCTATTAAATGATTAAATGCATAATGTTCTTTCTTAAATTCATCTGCCATGACACATAAATCTACATAGTCATTTGTAGCATAGTTTATTCTCGGTTCATCTGCTGGATATCTCTCATCATTTAACTCAACAAATGCACTCGTTAAATTAAGGTGATCAAACACAGCTGGATTTTGTTCCTGTGTTGTTGTTCTGTTAGTTTGAAATCCAACAATTATCCATCTAGGCTTTTCAATTCCAGAAGTTCTATTGATCATCCGTTCATATTCTTGTACATTTGCTGTAACTATAGTATGCTGGTCATTTCTACTACTAAAATTTATTGGAATTTCCCTCTTACTTGCAACAGACTCTCGCAGTGAAGTTAGCATTTCAACTGACGGTTTTATTCTTGGTACAACCCACTTAATGTCTGTTAGGAAAACTTTACCTTCATGTACATTATTGACTCTAAGAATAGCTAATGTGTTATTCGCTCTAGTGAATCTCAACGTATGTCGCAAATTATAAAGTGCTTTGTTATGTTCAGCAAATCCAAATAGATGTGAAAATGGAATATTGAATGAAAATTGGCCTGGTGTATCATTACTCATTAGTAGTTGTCGACGAATCGCAAATCCTTCATTGTAATCAGGATTTTCTTGCGTTGTAAAATGATTTGCAACAATAGCTGCGCCTGCTACAACTGCTGGAGATGGCATGTATTTTAAAGCTATAGCACCAACATTTGTATCTTTTCTCCAGCATTGATTTAATCCCGCGCTGCTATTGAAATCGTCAGGATAAGACAGATAACCCAAAATTGACGTAGTTTGTCCTGGAAAGTGTAATGATTCAACTGATTTACCTCCTAGAATATACTCAATACTAGAAAAGAGGTATGGAATAGCATTATTAATCAAAGCTATTTGAGCAGTTCTATCGTAAGGGTTGCCATTATCATTTCTGACTAATTTTCCCTTTATTTTTAGAAAACTTTTAGATGGATTGTAATATGAATCACTTGCAGGTATATCAATTTCAATAACTTCAGAGTTATTATTTATACCAGCTATAGTCTGTGGAATAAAGGACGAGTATTGTACCCTTTCTATACTATTGTCAACAATAATTGACGATTGTTGAGTGAATATTTCATTTGGTACTTCAGTCTCCATTTTATAATAGGAAAATATTTTTTAAATTGAAATCGTTTCAACCCGATTTTGTTAGTTCTTCTATTATCTTTAGTGATTTTGGAGTTAACTGTCTATTGTATTCGTTGTTGCTTTTATTAGTTGCTAGCTTTCTAATTAATGCTTTACTACCCTCTGTCATTCCAAATGCAGCAATATCACCTACTGCTCCTAACATTGGCTTTGCAATTAAATCCTTATTCTGATAGACATATGAACCAATATCTTTCAATGTATCGACAAATCCCCGTCCATGTATCAGAGTTTGTTTTGAACTGTATGGTCTACATTTCTCTTTGACAATCATTTTAATAAATACAATATATATTTTTAATTGGATCTAATTAGTAATACTATAGTAAGTCGTTCACCCATCAGATCAATAAGGCGGTTGTCTTGGTCAGTCAACCGTAGATTTATGCTATCAATTTCTGGCCTATGTACTATTGGTAAAAATATCAATTCAGGAGTAGGATTCTCTATTATCTTGTATCCTGGATTTACTCTTTGGGTGAACGTATGAATCACGCATGATTTTTTACCGTTAAGATAGTTACCACCGGCTATATCGCAATGTAATTGTATCGAATTGACTTTTTCTATATCGATTATATTCGGGGATTGATGAATTCCATGCGACAGTTTTTCATTGGTGAAACAAGAGTAGACCCTATCGAATTTTCCAATCCAAAGTCAACCATGTAGTTTTCGTGAGATATTATCAAAATTGTTTTGAAAATTAAATGACTTATATTTATATAATATTTCTCGTGTATTGCATCATAGTCGCCGTTTGCTCGCATTTCCCTCTGAATCGTAGCATTAATATCGCTCAATTCATAAGCACCCTTTGACAGTGTGATTATTTTCCAAGTTTTTTCCCCGTCTGTGGAATATTTAAATTTATTGTTGACTTCCGTGATGTTAGGAATTGTATTATACGTCATCAGAGATATAAATGCTACTTCATACTTTTTCTCGGGATCCAGTCTTATTGGAGGATTTGGATATTTAGTGAAATCAGTTGATCTGCTCGATAGTGTTAATTTAGCCATTTTATATAACTTTAAAATATTTTTAAAAAATAACATCATATTCCTTTTTGGTGATTACTCTAATTTTTAATAGTTCATCCAAAATACCAACTGTCGTATTGTATACTCCATTATTTCCAGCAGTTAGGGCTGCAAGACTTTCATTTAGCTGATCAACTAATTGATCTGGGTTTTCGTAAATTATAACCTGGGTTGTTCTAGGCCTGCCTCTGCCACGCTTTTGTTTTACAACTTTTCTTTTCTTCTTCTTTAATCCTTCACCAACGAGCTCACTCCCTGCTTTTACCTTAGTCAATATATTCTTGTACTTTTCCAGTGTTTTCTGTTGAGACTCGCATATCACTTTCTCAACTGGAGTCTTTGTACTTCTATTTCCCAAATACTGACCTATTCGTCTATTATGTGTTTGAATCTCCTTCAATGTTGCTTCTATTTCATTGTTTTCATATACTTCATTTATAAGCTGCAGGTTGAGTAGATCTAGATTCTCTCTATCACTTTCATTGAGACCCTTATCTAAATTAATAATTAAAGTATCCTTTTTCGGGGTGTACTCACGTTCAGGAATAGGCGAATCATAAAATGGCATAGCCTGTATAGCTTCTCTTTGATCATTTGCACGTATCAATTGACTAGTAATGGTAACTAAAAGATCACTCAAATTTTGTTTATTGTCGACAATCTTTTGTTCTAGTGTTTCAGCCGTTTCTCTTGTAGTATCAATTAACGGTTTCAATAACTTTGCTTGACTCTCATATGACTGTTGATTGCCAAGTTTCTCATTGAGAAACATTTGTTTGACTTCGTTCTTGGCTTTTTTATACTGATTGATATCAAACTTCTTCATCATTTATTAGGTACATATAATTCTTTATTATGTATTTTTAGGTATTATTATGTATTATTATGTATTATTATGTATTTTTAGGTATTATTATGTATTGTTATGTATTATTATGTATTATTATGTATTATTATGTATTACTATGTATTATTATGAATCATTATGTATTATTATGTATTATTATGTACTGTTTAGGTTTGTAAATTACATTATAATTTAAAATATAGCGACCACATTCAGGTTCCTCCCACAGATTTATGACAATGAAACCATGCTTTCCTTTCCACGCTTCTTTGCAGATTTTTTCAAACTCTTTTACTGGCATGTCTCCCGATACGTGTGTTTCATAAAAATATTCCAACGACTTCTTATCATGTTGAAATAAAATAAAAATATTAGCATTTTGACGTATGCCATGCTTTTTCAGTTTATGTATGCTCTAACATAAATAAAATACATTCACATTATTATGCCTACCTTGACAAAAGTAATCTGTCATTACCTTTTGATTTTCATTCATGACATTATCAAATATTACAACATGTGTTTTATTTATATCCAGTTCAGAAGGATGAGCAATTCCATCATCTGGGTTGTGAAAAGTAACAATATCTTTACTTGTTTTAAATATGCCATTGCAATCTCGAAGGAATTTATAAGCGTCTTGATCTGGTGTCATTGTGTAGACCATTATATCATCATAGTGTACTAATTTTTTCATAATAAAGTTCATCATTAGATTTGTCTTACCGCAACCAGTGCTGCCAGCTAGTATCATAAATATATTTTTAGGAAATATGTCGTTGTGTTTGCTTTGATAGTTGCTACCGTATATTTTCTGATAAATTTTCGAATAGTCAGTATTCAAGTCTACCATATCTCTTTTAATTTAGTAGTTATTATTTTTAATTACTTCTTTCGTATAATTCATTTAATGCATCAGTGAATAGACTTCCATTATTCAGTTTATAAAGCATGTAAATGCAGTAATGACTGCAGATGACTTCGTTCGGTGCTTGAATTTTGAATGTGTTACAATATCGTTCTTTATCTTTACAATAATTCTGCACTTCTACTGGGGGTACAAAGCCGTAGCTGTCAAAATATAAACATTTATAATCCTTGCTATGGAGGCATGTCCAATGAGTTCCATCTCCAGAGCTATCGTCGATGTTAAGAATTAGACATTCGTTATTACTAACTGATCCCTTTAGCTCATCTCGCATAGATACACCTTTGAAATTTTTAATATTTAGCTCTTTGCATTTTTCCATTATGTCAAAATTGCTTAGAGGTTTAATAGTTTTGAATGACTTTAGAAATTGGGGGAAGTTTATACCTGCCTCTACTCCCCCTGTCTGGCTAAAAAAAAGCCCTGATCCTTCTCTCTCTACATATAATCCATTTCCCCACCGAGCTCCTTTCAAATTCTTGACACATCCACCAAGTCCAAATTTTTTCAATGTATTTGATAGCGTTTTAACTACAATGGGGATTGGAGCTATTGCATCACTTATTACGCCTGCGCCTATACCCGAACCTAGTTGTTGTTTGGTTATATTTTCCAATTCTTGATTATGTATCTTTAATTCACTAGTCTGTCTAGTAGAGTTTACGGCCGAGCTAATTCCACCTGCTAGACCACCTATTGCTCCTACAATTGCTGGAATAGCTGCCGCTAACAGCGGTAGGAATCCTCCATTTTTTTCCATATATTTCAATTGCGCTCTGCTCAGACGTAATTCTGTTCCAGAATGTAGACTTTTTTATTTTATTAATTTGAGTAGCGGTTAGAGGAAGATTCACATTGCCAGATAAATTCTTTTTAGATATTCGTATTGTAACATCTCTCTGATTAGCATGCGCGCTCTTTATTTTTTGGACTTGACCTTTAGTCAACGTAACACCATAGTTTGTATACTTTGACATTTTCTATATTATTATTATTTTTAAAGTTTTAAATTATATATTAAAAATATGAGTACTATATCGAAAACTGGTGGAAAATCACACTCAACTGAAGATGATAACAATAGAGCAGTTGATGCTAAAATGTTTGTGATGAATAAACTTGTTGATGGCAAAATATCCGAGATGAATAAGCTTATTGAAACTAAAGTTAGCAAAGCAGGTGCTGACATGATAGGAAATCTTAATATGAATAACAATCGTATAACTAATGTTAAAGAACCTGAACAAGACAGTGACGTCATTAGTAAAGTTCATTGTCAGAACTTGATCGGAGAGGCTGATAGAATTTTAAAAGCAGAAATAACTTCACAGGTTCAGAGTGCTCAATCGGAAATTAGGAAACGCATGGTACACATAAATGGAGATTCGATGAAAGGCATATTGGATATGGCTGGTCATAGAATATCTAACTTAAATTTTCCAGATAGTTACGTAGATGCTGTGAATAAAATGTATCTTCATGTAGCTTCAATGGATGATGGTGTTAAATTGAAAACCCTCATGCCTATTTGTCGCACTATAAAGGATTTTCTCAATGAAAATAATTATTCTAGTCAATATTATAAATCTTTTAATTCAATCTTCACATATCTTGAGAATTTTATGTTAACTTTTAATAAACTTTATCCAAACCGGGAATTACTAACTGTTTTAGAAAAAATTCTGTATTCATACGTTAAAAGTTTAAGATGTCTAGTAATAGCAATCATTGAGGATTTGGAATCGTTTACATATGCTGACTTGCACGCTACGTTAAGGGATAGGGGTTTGATTGAAGAGCCTAGAGAGCATACATCTTTGTTTAACGTTAGAGTCTTCATTAATAAAATTTATGAGAACTATCTACTAAACAAATAAGAATTTGAATTACAGATATTAATACGAAAAAATTTACTATTTAATGAAATTGGATTTATATGCATTTCAGGTTCTCTGCTAGAAAAATTTGCAAGTTAAGCAGTAATTCCAATTAGTCAACAATTATACCATTAATTGCAATTAAATTTTGAAAAAATCTGATTGTAAGCAGCCTCAGTTAGATTTCCATTGCAGGAAACTACATAGTCAAATCTTTCATTAAACTTATTCAGTTTTTCAATTTCTGTATGTAATTTATGACTTTTATCTTGTACATTAAACTTAGCACTAATAGCTGTTAGTACACCACTTGCTACTGATAACACTACATTAACAACAGCTGGAATTGATATTGCAGTAGCTGTTACAGCTACTGCAGCTGCTATTACAATAGATAATAGAGTAGTAGTATGATAAAGAGTCTTGAAAATTTTACGTCTTTTCTTTAATTTGTTTACAAGAGCTTACCTTTCTTCAAGCTTCCTAGTTAAAAACATTTTCAGTTTATTCGAAATGGAATTACCATCAATTGTGTCTGACATTTTTATTATGCATAGCTAATTTTTAAAACAAAATATCATTATCGCCCTATAATGATAAAAGATATTTAAGAGAAGATGGAATTAGATCATATTCATATGGGCACTATAAAATAAAGTCCTGTTAAACAAATTTTTGAATCCCTCTGTAATTTAAAATGCATTTCTATATGTAATAAAACGTTTAGAAATGAGAAATATTATAATTTTTCACCTATATTTATTGTAGTAATGAAATAGACTTATGGGCATTTTACATTTTCGCTTTCTCCTAAATATATAGGAGATTAGGGAGGAGTAGTTCCTTTCCACGCTAGCCATCATCACTTTTTACAAACTTTTAAATCCTTCTGTAATTTAAAGAGCATTTGTAGTTATTTAGTTACATTTAGAAATGAAAAAATATTTTAATTTTTTACCTATATTTCTAGAGCATTTCAAAATATTTAGTTACATTTAAAAATGAAAAATATTTTAATTTTTGGCCTATATTTCTAGAGCATTTAAAAATATTTAGTTACATTTAAAAATGAAAAATATTATAATTTTTTGCCTATAAACGTTGGTAAAAAAAAAGCAGTTGGTGATTCGCTAGGACTGTTAAGACTCCACTACTTTGATAGTAGGCCTATAGGTATATGTTTATGTGGTTCATACCATGCAGGGAGGTTACATAAACTAGTCGTTTTGGTGATTATTTTAGTATAAGATAGATACGACTCTATGGATACAGACTTACTAATAAAACAAACATAGAATTAGTATGCGCATATAATGCTGTTATCAGGGGCTGATCCAGGAATTTTTTAAGGGGGGGGCCGAAATTTTTTTGAAAGTGTACAAATTTTTTGCCTTCGGGACATGTGACGAAAGCAGAAAATTTTGCTGTGGGTGGGACTAAAATTTTTTTCACTAGTGCATTCGGCTCACTCATGAAGTGAGTGTATCCACGTTTCGTACCCCCCCCCCGCTCATACCCGTACTAAAGTCAGGGAATAAAATCCTACATTTATTTTGAGAAAAGCAGGTTAATTTTTCACCCTCGAAGAAACTCTGCGGATCTGGACGAATTGCAAAAGTAACCTAATTTTAGCGGCGGGGGGCCTTACACCTCTCCCATCCAAGGCTATTTGCACCACTGCTCCGGGACAGAGGAGTTTACATTTTTTACTTAAACCCTTTTTCCTCTAATGCAGTGGTTAAAGTGAAAATTGAGAACAAATTTAAACGGTCATCTTATTTCGGGCCACCTTCCATTATATAGGGCTCCTAGTATAGGCCTATCCTAGAAAAAATCGAGCTATTGGAGCTGAGTTCCCTCTCGTGCCCCCCCCCCCGCCCCCCTAACCACTACATATTACACATCATTACATATCCACCCTTACATATTTACACATCGAAATTGCTATAGAAACAATTAAAATATAGTTTCAATTTTTTATCATAGGGCCTAACGGGGGGCAGGGCCCCCTGGCCCCCTTGGATCTGCCACTGCGTGTTAAGCCTATTTATGCGCGAAATAAATATAGGTCTAATCATATACATGTATCTAGCTCAATTTTAATTATTTTGTTATATTCAGTTTTTCTGGAAAATCGGTTTATTCAGGAAAATCAACGTTGCTTTGGCATCGATATCGCTAATATGTAAGCCCTCTGACATGTGCATTTCAGAAATGCATTAAACCGTTGTATTATTTTCGTATTTATTGGTGCAATTATAAACTGAGTATTTTAAACAGCATTAGGCTAGATAAGGGAGTATAATTATAGTTATATTGCGATTTCATTTACTATTTATTTACCATGACACTTGATATTCGATGATTGAATGAATAAAAA
>CAJHZI010000436.1:1542500-1552500 GCA_905160935.1 Enchytraeus crypticus | reverse complement strand
AGTGAATTCAAGAGACCCAAGCAGCTTCCATGTCTGCACAGCTTATGCTTCGTGTGTTTGAAGGATCTGTGCGAGAGAAGTGATGATGTCCAGACTCCATGTCCTCTGTGCAGGTCTGGATTTTCAGTGCCGCCTGGAGGAGTGGAAGAGTTTCCTGATAGCGACTTCATAGGAAGGCTGATATTTGAAAAGGAACTTCTGGAAGGAAAACCAAACAACAGCCTGTGTGAGCTGTGTATAGAGGTGGAGGAGGAAATAGCAGCTGACTCGTTTTGTTTGGACTGTAGACAAAACCTCTGTAAGAAATGTAAGATACGCCACGGCAAGAACAAACTCAGCGAAGAACACAAGGTCGTTAGTGTTGATGATAAACCCACTAGAGACGACATGAGTCGCTTGACGGCAAGTTACTGTACTACACATAAACATAAGAGAATAGAATTGTACTGTTGTGACTGTAAATCTCTTATTTGTCTTCTATGTCACGCTGTTGACCACACCAAACATGTCTGCAAGGAAGTACATGACATCGCCAATCTGAAGAGGACGCTCTCAGAAAAAGATCAAGAAAATATCGATACTTACCATTACGAAGATAGCGTGAGAACAAAACGGCTGCAAAATATGAATGAAGATTTTCTGCTCAAGATAGAGAGCACTCAACATGATGTTAAAGATGCAGTTGCTCATATTCGGAAACTACTGGATGAGTATGAAAAGGAAATGCTGGCGAGACTGGACTCAGTAAAGAAAGAAGTGAACGAAGAATTAGAAAGCATGAAAGATTTGGAGGAGTTTCGATCAACTGCTGTTAACAGTTACCTAACCTACAGTAGAATGCTGATGGTACATGGTACGGACTGTGAGATAATAAGAGCTGCTGAGGATCTACACCAGAGAGCTAAGGAGGTGATCAAAGATAGCACGGAGCATTCTGTTACCAGTCACAGGAAGAGAATTCACTTCATCAAAGCTGCGTTACCATCGTCAGACGAGATCCAGAAACTTGTGGGAAGCCTTTCATATATACCAAAAGCAGGTAACTAGGCCCTAAACCAGTTTAATTAATTAGGCCTAATCATTTATTCTTCAAAGTGAATACAATAATTAGTAGTATTTAATCGGATTGCATTTAATTTGTGATAAACTGATTATTTTTATAAACAATTGCATTACAGTCAGATATTCCGAATCCCGTATTAAAATTTAAAATGTCTAGTTTCTGTTTTCCAAAAGGGCCTGTGTTTGGAGGTAACATGAACCTTACACCATTGAATTTAACCGGTGCGTGTTTAAAAAAAAACTTTGGAGTTCCATTCTCAACCCAGTAAGGCATATCTTTTGATAATGTCTCGACAATGTCAACAACCTGCCTCGAAACCTGACAGCAGTGGCGGAACCAGAAATTATTTAAGGGGGGGGCCAACTTCTTTTTGAGAGTGTGCACATTTTTGCTTATGCCCTGCCTTCTTCGGGACATGTGATGCAACCAGACAAATTGCTGTGGGGGGGTGCTCAAAATTTTTTCACTACTGCTTTCGTCTCATAGAGTGAGTATATCACCGTATCTTACCCCCCACTCATATCCGTACTAAAGTCAGGGGAAAACCTAAAATGCCTAAAATCTTACATTTGTTTTGGAAAAAATGTTAATTTTGTCAAGCAGTGGCAGAGGGGGAGGGCCTCTGCCACTGCCTGACTCTGTATTGATCATGGACTTTATAATGTTTTAATAGCGTATTGGTAACGTCGTAAAGTTTGAAATGACAGATCCTGAGGTGAATTGAACCCTCGTGGGTTCGAATCCCAGTGGCGCTGATCTGAGAATAAAATCTCGGACATTCACTGGATTGGCTACACGGAAAATGGTCTATATTGCCTAACGGTTTAAACATGTGGTATTAAAAGTGATAGATATCAACACAGTTGATCATTTCACTATAATAAGTGTTTACTTTTTACATTTTATGTATTTATAAACCTGTATACATGTACGCCTATTTATCAAATTATCATGGACTGTAAACTGTCGAGCGAAATTGAGAGATATTATTATCGTGAACGATGTAGTTTCATATCCAAGCTTGTCCTGAGATATATAGATATAGGTATACTGTATATATATACAGCATATATCTATCTATATAGCACATGTATATATATATATATATATATATATATATATATATATATACAGTATATATATATATATATATATATCTATACTTCAGTAATGGCTCGATTGCTCAGTTAGGGGCCTAAGTTTGCGAAACACTTAATTATGCAATGATGTAATTAGCAATATCTTGTATTGATTTGCAATACCAGAGTACTTGAGTGGATATTTATAAGTATGCTACTTTATATTAGCTGTCTTGTATTTATAGCGCAGCTTATCTCTTTCTAATACCTCTTAGACTTAGACTTAGATTGGGCTACTAAATTGCAACAAATTTGTAATATATTGTGCAGCTGTTACTTTTACATATTGCATATGCAGCCCAATTCTATGTAGTCAATTGAAATTCAATCCATTTAAAGCCACAAGATATTTAACTAATTCAACAATCAATCACAATCAGTCAGTCAATCAGTCAAAAATCAATCAATCAATCAATTAAATTCATAGGAATTTAACGTCCAGTTCTTCTGCATAAGGCAATGTCAGGGACGTCTCATACAGACTCTACACAAACAGGCGCCAAAGCACCACACGATGATGACTTAGTAAACAGAAAGAGAAAGTGAGATCAAAACAGTGCATGACCAAAATTCAAGCAAGAGGGTAAAAATGTAGACCTGTGGCGGAAAGAGATTGGTTGTTATGTTGCCCAGGAAAGTCAAATTGGAATTAAAAATAGGAGAAAATTCAATAACTAACTCTTACATACCATATTGACGCCCCTGACATCATCCTTGTATATGAGGAAACGGACGTTAAATCTTTACTGGTATCATTTGCAGAATTTTCAGATTGCCTGTTCAGCAGTTCGGACTCTGTCGTTGGGATTATACCTTTCAAGAAAGCAATTTCTGGCGTAACGGTCGTGGGTGATGAGATCTTTGTAGTACAGTCTGATACGTCACAAGTGGATGTGTATGACTCGAGTAGTATGACGGCTAAACAGAATATCGTCATACCAGAGCTGACGTTATCTGAAGGACTGGCTGGCTGCTTCCACAATAAAGTCCTGTATATCAGTGACATGATGTCAAACTGTATCCATAGAGTCGACCTCAACAACAACAACTCCGTTACTCGCTGGAAGATGAGAGAAAATAACATTCCACATGGTCTATCAGTTACCTCACAGCACACACTTCTGGTTACTGTACATTTTGTTACTATAAATGCAAACGGCGCGGAGGAATACACAAGTGATGGTCGTTTTGTTCGCCTGATTAAATTTCACAGTAGTATTGGTTGGGCGTGGCATACCGTACCGCTATCAAGAAATCAGTTTGTAGTCTCGCATGGAAATTCGTTTTCAGAGAACAGAATCTGTCTCATCAACTCTGATGGGGAAATCTTAAAGTCTCATGTCGGAAAATATGGATCGGATATAATTAAACCAAGTTTTCTCTGTTCTCTAGCGGTAGATTATATTAGTAAATATGTATTTGTGGTTGATTGCTATAATGATCGAGTCTTGTGTTTGGATGCTGATCTCAAGTATTGGGGTCAGGTTAAATTATCCTGTGACCTCAGTCGCCCCGTCAGAGTTCACTTTGACTCGTCGAGTAAGCGGCTGTTTGTTGGTGAGTGTAAGGGTCGTCTGCTGGTAATCAGTCTAACCACTGACCTATGTCCCACAATGTGATCAAAGTAGAGTGTCTCTATTCTGTGCACTGCCAAGTGGCAGGTTCAAGGTATATATTCATGCTCAGAGTCTACTTTCTCGCTCCTTAAGAGCACGGAATAGATCAAAATGTTAATCCCTTCACAAAGTCTATTCCTTGTACAAACCTTATGTAGCCTGTAGCTTCTTAGTTGGAAGTACATTACAGTGTGCAGACCTTATATCAGGCTTCATAAATTTAAAAACGCATTATAGTGAAATGATTAACTATGTTGATATCTATCACTTTTCATACCAAATGCTTAAACAATTCGGCAATTTAGACCATTTCCGTGTAACCAGTCCAGTGAATGTCCTAGATTTTACTCTCGGATCAGCGCGGCTGGGATTCGATCCCATGAGGGTTGAATTCATCTCAGGACCTGTCATTTAAAACTTTCAGACGTTTCCCCTATTCTTCTTCACTTAAGTAAGTTAACATACATTAAAACTTAATGGTAAGTACATGGTAAATATAACGCTGTGCATGTATATTAGGGTAAATAGGGATTGCTCATGGAATACTGCTCAGGAAATGTTAGTCGAAGCTGAGGAAAGCATAGGGGGCCCACCTCTTCAAAAACAGAATCCCCAGGAAAATTCTATACAACCACAAGAATGAGTATTGCTAGATGATTTAAAGTTTCACTCATACGTGGACATGAAGAGGAAAGCGGAAGACAGAGAAGTGTGGAGGCGCTATATACCGTGGACCTGCCAGTAGTAAGTGCACTAAGAGAGAGATGATAATATAGTCATACATATATAGGCCCTATATACATGTATATATATGCAAGTATATATGAATAGGTATGTATGCATGTATATATATATATATATATACATATATATATTTAATATATATATATATATACATACCTGTTATGTATGTATATATATATATATATATATATATACATATATATCATATATATATATATATATACAGCGTTATGTATATATATGCATATATATATATATATATATATATATATATATATATATATATGTATATATATGTATATATATATATATATATATATATATATATATATATATATATATATATACTGTATATACGAAAATGTATCGGATAGAAATGACAAAAAACGATAATTGGTAGAATAGATGTAGATATCAATTTGTTATAGATATATTGTGCAAAATGTTAATGTCTCTTGACATCTTTGCCTTAATTAGTTATTGGCTGCTTGTTGTACCTATCAACTTTCTCTAAGTTAGAACAAACGTTTGCTTTTGCACTATCTTAAGGGGCGACAATGAGACGGTATGTATAGTTCATAAGGTGTGGTTCTTAGTTTAACTATTGAAATAAAATCTCTTTGTTCCTTTATGAATGAAGCTCTTTTGTGCGAGTCTAATCTTTTAGATATAACATGAGAACTGGGGGATCGCAGTTTCCCTACGTTCCCCCAACTTTAACCACTGATTGGATGATAAGGGAGAGGGTTGAAGTTAAGCAGTTTTATTTAGCGAGACTTAACCAATCTAAAACAGATAAAATTTGAGAATAGGTAACCAATCAGAACCGCTAAACCGTGAAAAAAGAAAAACAATCTGAACCGCTAAACCTTGAAAAAGAAAAACAATCTGAACTTCTATACCTTGAAAAAAGAAAACTATCTGAACCGCTAAACTTACAGAACAGGTAACCCATATGAACCTGTAAACTTTGCAGCGCTATATGCGACTCATGCCGTTGACAATTTGACGTCGTTTTCAAATGGGCACTACAGTAGACAACCTAGCCGATCAAGCCACTGTCTCTTCAGTAGATATTCGGTTCAAATACAGGTGTGCCACTGATGCATATTCAGACGAGAAACTGACTTAAAGCTAGACTCCCTGGAGAAATCTTGACAATGATAGATCAGTGCAATATTTATCCGCTAGATTGGCTGGAGCCAGTGGCGATGTCGGTAAGATACTCGACTGCGAATCAGTACGTGCGAGGTTCAAATCAGGGGTTCGCCCCTCACTGCCATCGCTTTCGAGTGATGAAACTGAAGTTAACCTTAGCTTTACCAGCTTTGCCCTAGATTCTAATATTATAGAAAAAATTAACAAAAGCCGTCAATTTACAAAGTTCATCGATATCTTTGTTACGATTCTAAAATATGCCTTATTAAAAATACTACTATTTGTCATGCAGCACGTTTCAATATATTAAATTAGCCTATTCACGGAATACATTCCAAGCAAGCGTCCTCAGTGTGAAGTGCTGACGGAATGGTATAAAGCTTCGATTCGTTAATCGCACAGTCGTAGGCCCTACGTTCGAATATTAGTTCGGGCAACGTTGTTGCACTCAGATATAATAAGTTTATTATGCTACTGGCCGCAGCCAGTGGCGATGTCGGTAAGATACTCGATCGCGGATCAGTATGTGCGGGGTTCAATCCTGGGCTCACCCGTCACTGAAATTGCTTGTGAGTGAGGAAACTGACGTTAACATTGGCTTTACGAGCTTTTTTATATAAGAAGTTTCATTATGCTAGCAGTATAGTATTATAATTAAGTTTATAGATAATGGAGCTCTCGACATCTGAACCACTTGAAGAAAATTCAACAGAGTTCGCTTGTTATATACATCTACAGCGAATATAAACCAAGAAAATGGGCGATTAACACACGGAAGATATCCTGATTTTCTGATTATAATGCAGTTAACAGAGGCAGCTAGCTACCTTTCAGTTGATAGGCAGCTACATGAGGCAGCTAGCTACCAGTCATTTGATAGGCAGCTACATTTTAATGCAGCTGCTAGATTAAAGCCAGTCAATTTATAAATACTAAAACCTGAACACACTTACTAAATGCATAAACGTCCCTGACATCATCCTTGTATGAGGAAACGGACGCTAAACCTTTATTATTATTATTACTATTATTATTATTATAAAGCGATAAATATCATCAAATCCAAAGCGGTGCCGAACCGGGTAAAATTTGTTCGAAAAAGCGAGACATGCTTAAAAGTAAAACAATTCCCCATGTTTAGTATTAAACTGTTTCATCTGGAATCCTGGATACACTTAATTCATGTTATGTTCATAAATAAATAAATCTCTGAAAGATGTTGACGTAATTATATGTGTACAGTTTTGAATAATTTTACTAATACGCATTGATTTAGACTTAGATAGAAAAGGCGTTATTTAGAATATAGCGGCCAATACAGTAATTACCACGACTTACGCAATAGCAACTGCTAGCAGTATCTCTTAAGTAATAAATATAATTTTCTATTTGAAATTATAAATTGCTTAAACTTTCTGTAAATAAACGTTGCCCTACAAGTAACATACAGGCCTACAATAACTTAGAGATAAAAGTAGTATTTATATACACTGTGTTTTTTATAATTGATATCCCAAATTGTATTGTACCAGAGAGCTAAGGAGCTGATCAAAGATAGCACGGAGCATTCTGTTACCAGTCACAAGAAGAGAATTCACTTCATCAAAGCTGCGTTACCATCGTCTGACGAGATCCAGAAACTTGTGGGAAGCCTTTCATATATACCAAAAGCAGGTAACTAGGCCCTAAACCAGTTTAATTAATTAGGCCTAATCATTTATTCTTCAAAGTGAATACAATAATTAGTAGTATTTAATCGGATTGCATTTAATCTTTGATAAACTGATTATTTTTATAAACAATTGCATTACAGTCAGATATTCCGAATCCCGTATTAAAATTTAAAATGTCTAGTTTCTGTTTTCCAAAAGGGCCTGTGCTTGGAGGTAACATGAACCTTACACCATTGAATATAACCGGTGCGTGTTTAAAAAAAAAACTTTGGAGTTCCATTCTCAACCCAGTAAGGCATATCTTTTGATAATGTCTCGACAATGTCAACAACCTGCCTCGAAACCTGACAGCAGTGGCGGAACCAGAAATTATTTAAGGGGGGGCCAACTTCTTTTTGAGAGTGTGCACATTTTTGCTTATGCCCCGCCTTCTTCGGGACATGTGACGCAACCAGACAAATTGCTGTGGGGGGGGGGGAGTGCTCAAAATTTTTTCACTACTGCTTTCGTCTCATAGAGTGAGTATATCACCGTATCTTACCCCCCACTCATATCCGTACTAAAGTCGGGGGAAAACCTAAAATGCCTAAAATCTTACATTTGTTTTGGAAAAAATGTTAATTTTGTCAAGCAGTGGCAGAGGGGGAGGGCCTCTGCCACTGCCTGACTCTGTATTGATCATGGACTTTATAATGTTTTAATAGCGTATTGGTAACGTCATAAAGTTTTAAATGACAGATCCTGAGGTGAATTGAACCCTCGTGGGTTCGAATCCCAGTGGCGCTGATCTGAGAATAAAATCTCGGACATTCACTGGATTGGCTACACGGAAAATGGTCTATATTGCCTAACGGTTTAAACATGTGGTATTAAAAGTGATAGATATCAACACAGTTGATCATTTCACTGTAATAAGTGTTTACTTTTTACATTTTATGTATTTATAAACCTGTATACATGTACGCCTATTTATCAAATTATCATGGACTGTAAACTGTCGAGCGAAATTGAGAGATATTATTATCGTGAACAATGTAGTTTCATATCCAAGCTTGTCCTGAGATATATAGATATAATTATACTGTATATCTATACAGCATATAGCTATATAGCGTATATATATAAATATATATATATATATATATATATATATATATATATATATATATACAGTATATATATATCTATACTTCAGTAATGGCTCGATTGCTCAGTTAGGGGCCTAAGCTTGCGAAACACTTAATTATGCAATGCTGTAATTAGCAATATCTTGTATTGATTTGCAATGCTAGAGTACTTGAGTAGATATTTATAAGTATGCTACTTTATATTAGCTGTCTTGTATTTATAGCGCAGCTTATCTCATTCTAATACCTCTTAGAGATATTGGGCTACTAAATTGCTACAAATTTGTGTTAATTATATTATGCAGCTGTTACTTTTACATATTGCATATGCAGCCCAATTCCACGTAGTCAATTGACATACAATCCATTTAAAGCAAAAAGATATTTAACTAATTCAACAATCAATCACAATCAGTCAGTCAATCAGTCAACAATCAATCAATCAATCAATTAATTAAATCCATAAGAATTTAACGTCCAGGTCTTCTGCAATAAGGCCATGTCAGGGACGTCTCATACAGACTCTACACAAACAGGCGCCAAAGCAGCACACGATGATGACTAAGTAAACAGAAAGAGAAAGTGAGATCAAAACAGTGCATGACCAAAATTCAAGCAAGAGGGAAAAAATGTAGACCTGTGGTGGAAAGAGATTTGTTGTTATGTTGCCCAGGAATGTCAAATTGGAATTAAAAATAGTAGAAAATTAAATAACTAACTCTTACATACCATGTTGACGTCCCTGACATCATCCTTGTATATGAGGAAACGGACGTTAAACCTTTACTAGTATCATTTGTAGAATTTTCAGATTGCCTGTTCAACAGTTCGGACTCTGTCGTTGGGATTATACCTTTCAAGAAGGCAATTTCTGGCGTAACGGTCGTAGGTGATGAGATCTTTGTAGTACAGTCTGATAAGTCACAAGTGGATGTGTATGACTCGAGCAGTATGACGGCTAAACAGAATATCGTCTTTCCAGAGCTGACGTCATCTGAAGGACTGGCTGGCTGCTCCCACAACAAAGTCCTGTATATCAGTGACTGGAAGTCTACTTGTATCCACAGAGTCGACCTCAACAACAACAACAACTCCGTTACTCACTGGAAGACGAGAGAGAATAACATTCCACGTGGTCTCTCAGTTACCTCAGAGCACACACTTCTGGTTACTGTACATTTAAATAGCTCTACAATTGAATGCGGCGCGGAGGAATACACAAGTGATGGTCGTTTTGTTCGCCTGATTAAATTTCACAGTAGTATTGATTGGGCGTGGCATACCGTACAGTTGTCAAGAAATCAGTTTATAGTCTCGCATGGGTTTGTAGTAGGAGAGATCGGAATCTGTCTCATCAACTCTGATGGAGAAATCTTAATGTCTAATGGCGGAAAATGTGGACAGGGTGAAGGTCAACTAATTTCACCCTGTTCTCTAGCGGTAGATTATATTAGTAGATATGTATTTGTGACTGATTGCT
>CAJHZI010000436.1:1510000-1537500 GCA_905160935.1 Enchytraeus crypticus | reverse complement strand
TCAGAACAGACTGGAGAAGTCTGGAGGTCAGCTCTCGGTGCCTTTGTATGTAGAGGACGCGAGGTGGCCTGCAAATATATAGAGCTAGTAAAGCTAATGTTAACGCAGTTTCCTCACACGAAAGCGATGTTAGTGACGGGCGAGCCCAGGATTTGAACCCCGCACGTACTGATACGCGGTCTAGTATCTTACAGACATCGCCAATGGCTCCGGCTGTAAAAACTGTAGGTCTATATTGATATCTTTTAGGCGGTTCTATTAAACATCTTCTTTCATATTTTTTTTGTTAGACATCTTTAGATACTTATTTATTGTCGTGTTGTGCATTAGTAGAACGTCGCCTTAGGATTGAGATGTTAGAGTTAAAATCCAGATTAAGTTAAATTAGATCATTCTCCTAGATGTGCGCAATTTTGCACGCTGGTATATATCCTAGCATTAGTATATAACATTACAATCTAAATCTTTCAGTTTACTATCGATTGGCGGGAATATATCATTGGTATATAGCACCATAGGATCTGTCATTTACAACTTCTCGACGGAACCTGCCGCTTATAATCGCAGAGCCATCGAGACAATTTATTAAAATAATAGCAGTTATAATTAATAATTATTATTTGTATTATTAGAACTGTAGTACTAATTACAACGTCAGAATGGGCATTCGGTTGGTGAGCGCCTAGGCTCTAGAAATTACTACAAAACTTGAAACGAATGGAAAAGTCTCAAATAGGGGATTGACTGATGATAAGATATAGGACAGAGAGGATTTGAGACAGCTTATTCGTGTCCCGACCCTATTTAAACTGGGACTCAAGGGAAGAAGAAGAAGATGATGATATTTACTACATAACATCATATTTGTGGATATTTATTACATAGCTTCATATTTGTGGATATGAAGCTTACTAATTAATTTATAATTACATGTAAATGAAGAGAGAGTTATATTGTTATAGATAGAGCGAGAGAGAGAGAGAGAAAGAGAGCGAGAGAGAGAGAGAGGGAGGGAGAGAGAGAGCTAAACAAAGAGACAGAGAGATAGAAAGAGAGAGAGATAGAATGAGAGAGAGAGAGAGAGACAAAGAGAGATAGAGAAAAACAAAGAGAGAGAGAGCGAGAGCTAGAGCGAGAGAGAGATAGAGGGAGAGAGAGAGAAAAAAAAGAGAGATAGATATAAACAAAGAGAGAGAGAGAGAGAGAGAGAGAGATAGAAATGAGAGAAAGAAAGGTAGACAGATAGAGATAAACAAGGAGAGAGAGAGATATATAGAGTGAGAGTGGGAGAGAGAGACCAAGAGAGATGGAGATAAGACAGAGGTAGAGAGAGATATAGATATAGAGGGAGAGAGATAAAAGAGAGATAGAGAAAGGCAGAGAGAGTTATATATATATATATATATATATATATATATATATATATATAGAGAGAGAGAGAGAGAGAGAGAGAGAGAGAGAGAGAGAGATAGAGGTAAACAAAGAGAGTAATAGATAGAGAGAGAGGGAGAGAGAGAGTTAGAGATAGAGATAAACAAAGAGAGTAAATCTCTCCCTCTCTCTATCTATAGAGAGAGAGTGAGAGAGAGAGAGAGACAGAGAGAGAGAGAGAGAGAGAGAGAAATTAAATAATACCTCTCCTCCTGCACCTCTGATGTATTATGAACAGGAGCTAGGGTGGTGGTAGGTATTTGCACGGGGAGGGGAGGGAGGTCTATGGAGGGGATGATGAAGGCGGAGTCTAGAAGGTCGTTAGGCAGGAAGCCGTACCCAGCTGTCTGGGCCCAGCGTAGCTCTGAGGCCCCCGTGTTCTAGGGGCTCCCTTCCCTTAGGGGCCTCCGTGGCAGTCCCTGCATTAACAGCATAATTAAAACAGTATAATAAACTGCATAATTAACAGCATAATGAACAGCACTATTAACAGCATGATTATTATTAACATTCAAAAGCTTTGAATGTTTCAATGATAATTTGATTAATTGATGGATGAATCACACGATGAATCACATATTGAAACGGGATTTAGCGTACTTGGTTAAGCTGCGCGTCAATGAACGAAAATACCTACGTCGGACTCGGTTAGTATATGAATGGGTTATCAGCTTGAAAGACCGACTGTTAAGAGCTTTGAATCAAAGACAAATCCCCGGGATGTTGGAATGTTAATCTTAAATCCGCGCCAGCTGCATTCAGTGCGCTATCAAATGAAACGATTACTAATAGCTAGGATGATGTAGGAGGACATAACGAAAACCAACCAAAAATTGAAACTTAGCAAAACACTTCTGCAAATACGTGCGGTTTTCATATATATCTCTCTCTTAGTGCACAACCTGTTGGCAGGTCCATGGTATACAACGCCTCCACAGATCTTTCCGTTTTCCTCTTCATGTCCACATATGAGTGGATCTTTAAATCATCTACAACATTCCACTTGATATAGGCCTACCATTCTTCGTGGGTTGGGGTATTCTGCTTATGACGAGGTGGGCCCCCCTGCGCCTTCCTTAGCTTCGACTAACATTTACTGAGCAGGGGCGTCATTCTCTGAGAAACCTATCCTCTTTACGCAAACAATCCTATTGACACTGTCATGAATATGTAACTACACGAAAATAATCTTGAGCCAGTCTTGAGCTATTCCAGTCGCATCTCACGTGATAGTGCTCAGGTGAAAGGCGATAGATCGAAATTTATTGATTTAATGGTTAACTGATTGATTGATTGATTTAAACCTGACCTGTATAATAAAAATATAGAAATTCTGAGAGTTGACGTCAGAGTCATCTCTAGAGAGGTCTTCGTGGCTTTCCCAATTCTCTATCTCTGACGCCACTTCTACGTCATACTGGTGCACCTACACGTAATTAATAATCAGATAAATCATTGATCAAGCAGTTAAAATTTAGTAAAGTTATCAATTAATGAATTAAATAATTACAAGGTTAATTAATTAACTTATTTATTAATTATTCAAATTAATAGTTAATTAAACAAATAGTTCAAAAATAAGCCGATAAAAATCCAATAACGCAATGGATTAATTGATTAATTCACTGAGCGGCTAATTGAACCAAAAATTAATTAAACCAAAAATTAATTAAACCAAAAATTAATTAAACAGTTAACTTTTCGCTCAATTACTAATAAATAAATATTGCAACTATTCAGACATTAGTAGATTTTACTAGAGCTGGTTTTACCGCACAGAGCTCTGGCTCTTTTATGGTTGCTTCTTTCGTAGCTTTTTTATTATCTGATTACATGAATGTTTCTGTCACTTTCATAATTATAATTAATCAGTGCCAGGTGGGAAAATAAACGGCATGATGGTCATAAAATAACTGAATTGCAAAGTAGTTGCTTGTTAATTTAACAATAAATTTCCTCTTAAAGTGTCTTTACGTTCCATCTGATGAGGTTGGCATGGAGTGGAATAACTATAACTATAACTATGTTATAAAATGTATACTATAACTATAACTATAACTATAACTTTAATTATAACTACAACTATGACTTTGCCTATAACCATAACTATGACTATGACTATAACCATAACTATAACTATAACTATAACAATAATTCTAACCATAACTATAACTATAAGTGTAACAATAATTATAACTATAACTATAACTATAACAATAATTACAACTATAACCATAACTACAGCTATAACTATAACTATAACTATAACAATAATTACAACTATAACTATAACTATAACTATAACTATAACAATAATTATAACTATAACTATAACTCTAACTACAGCTATAACTATAACTGTAACTATAACAAGCCTTTAAAGGTAGTAAAATAATTAAAAACCGTTTTTACTTTATATTTGAAAAACCATCAACTAAGTGCCTTAGCCAGGAAAAATAAATACTACTAATATTTCATAAGAAATGTCTACTAGATCAAATAACGAAAGATTGGTGTATATTTAGCTTACATTTTGCTGTCTAAGCTTCAGATAGCTTAGGCTCCTGTTGAACTCGGCAGCTGCTAGCTCTCTCCAGCTGCTGAACAGCTGCACGTATGAACAGTTGAGCTGCTGTATGAAGTGCTTGTAACGGCTGTATGTGTCCCAATTGTCCGGTTCACCTGCGACAACATAGAGAACTTTTAATATGACAACAAAAACAACAAGAGATCATGATTTCCGGTCCATCTCTGACAATATCGAGCACTTTTAATTTAGCAAGAAAATAGAACAGCAATAAGAAGGACAATAGTTCATTCTGTCAGATAAACATAGATCAATTCTCGATCCCTTGGTTCATTAATTGGTTGATTGATTTATTGAACAATTTTATGGTTGGTTGATCGATTAATTGATTAACTGATAAATTAATTCATTGATAGATAAATTGATTGATTGATTGACTGACTGACTGAATGAATGATTGACTGACTGAATGATTGCTTGACTAACTGACTGATGGACTGACTGACTGATTGATTGACTGATATTTGATTGATTGATTGACTGAGTGATATATTGATTGATTGATTGATTGATTGATTGACAGACTGACAGTGACAGACCTGGAATGAACACAAAGCCTTTTAGCTGGACGTGAAGCATTGGGTTGATCATACCGTTCCAAACTCTAAATGAGCTGAAGACATTAAATATCGTATTATTAACAAGTTATCGATTATCCCGTGTTGTGTCCGGGACACCGAAGAATAGCACATCCGTTAATTACACATATCGCAAGAGGAGTCTGAGCAAAAATGAGGACGACCACGGCAAGCCACCCCAGACGCTATTTTCCCAACCTCTAAGCTACATCAGGTACGAATAACGTAGTCTACGTGAAGGGATTAACTTGTTGATCTATGATATTCTCTTTATGGGGCTTGAAAGAAATTTTTTTAATTTTTTTTATCCTAACAGTATTTGGAAGACTCAAGATGCAGATGCGTTTTCAAAGTATCCTGACGATACAAGTCTTGTATCTTTAAGATACTTTTAAAATGCAGATCTGTATCTTTTTTCTTCAGGCTATTTAAAAAATCCTTTTTGAAATAGGTTTATGACTAAATTTTTGTCAATATAGGTTACTCACTCTGGTAGCGCGTCCAGGATTTTAACCCAGTTCAATTCACTTAAGGATCTGTCTTTTAAAATTTCATGACTTTACTTCTACGCTATTCAGACATTCTAATCTCTCTCTTAGTGCACTGCATGCCTACTGGCAGGTCCATGGTACATATCGCCTCCACTCTTCTTTGTCTTCCGCCTTCCTCTTCATTTCCACATATGAGTGGGTCTTTAAATCATCTAACATACCTAATCTCGGCCTGCCCCTACCTCTTTTTCCTTCCATTCTACCTTCTATGACCTCTTTTAATAGACCTTTACCCCTTAGAATTTAACCTATCCATCTCTTCATCATAATAGTACATTCTAATAGCACTAAAAATTACTTCATTGTTGCTATTATCGTCAATTAAAACATCTATCACTACTGAAAGAAGTCAAGCTCACGAGTTTAAAAGGCTCAACACGGCGTAAAAACTAGAAATCCAAAATCCAGACATCTACACTACATCTTCTTCCAGATGTAGTGGAAAGAGTATCCAGAGACCAGTTGAGAGAGATTATCTCAGATCATCATTGATTACGATACGTAACTTTCTAATTGATCGTTGATTCTTACAGAAAAGCCTAATGTCTTAGAAATTCAATATCAATCTCCTCACATCTTAGAAACTTGTATTACTTTCATAAGCTTAGTAAGTATCGAATTATTAATTATAATTGTATAATTATTTAAATTATATAAATTATATATATATATATATATATATATATATATATATATATATATATATATATATATAATATAATATTGAAATAGTAACAATTTATTGAATTTTTTTTACATGATACTTATCTATGCGAGAACAATAACAAGATTGTGGATGGAGATTTAAACAATTAAAAACAATAATAAACTGAAATTCTATGAATTGAAACAATTAATTAGGTTAGACAATTAATTACATTCGTTTAGTAAGTTAATGTATTATTTTATTTAACTACGCAAACTTATATTGACTGTTCTGCATGATATAAGAGTTTATTTTGGACCGTCTTGCACTCTTACATTTAATGTTCATTTTTTAACATTTTCTCTAAACTTTATTTTTAGTTTAGATTTAATACTTTTTGCACCTGTATTTTGCACCGTTTTAAACAATCATGTCTCACTGACTCAGTACTGTTACATACTATGAGTGTATACTGAATAATAATTGTAGATATTTGTATTAAATTAAAATTATTAAAATTATATTTAATTTTAGTTGTGACAAAATAATATAGAATCAAGTCTATCACTGTCTGACGCACTCGAAAACCTGTAACAATTATTCTGACTAATCTCTAAACTTAGGTGGCTTGGTTAACTGCTTAGCAGAATTTGGAAAGGAATTTACAGCATCTAAGCATTGTTGTTGTTACCGGTGTCTTCTTATATTTTTTGGTAGATCTTTGATGTTCTTGTTATATTTAATTTACTATATTTAAAACTGAATTTGACACTGAAATTGTATATTTCTTGCCAGATTTTTGAATGATATCATTGTTCGTCTACCTCTCACCCAAACCCTATGACTGTCTTAAATACGTATTTAGTAAGAATCTTGTTAGTCTTTAGTTCACGCTAAATGTAGTGTGTCACAACCATATTGATGTTGACACAATAAAGTATGTTTTCAAAAAAGTTTTGTTAATTATACAACCTTAGATTGAGTGTTATTTGTCAAGTGAATTAGTTTTGTTGTCACTCCAGTGTTGTTGCCGAAAAACTGACGAAAATGTCCTTCCTGCCTGATAAAGAGAATTCAGTCGATGTAATGCAGTCCAGTCAACTTGACTATCACTCGACACAAGGTATAAATACTTAATTTCTTTCATTATGTATAGTTTTTCTTGTGTGAATTTAACTTCCATTAAATGTAATTTGTTCCTTTAAGCATATTCTATTTCTATTGGTTTTACTTTTTGACATATTTGAAAGGTTTTAATTTATTTTTATTTTTAAACTCTTTGTTAAAATTTTTATGTATAATGGTCATAATAAAATATATTTTGGTATTTTCTATAGAAGAATAGATGATTTTAAATTAAGTAGCTTTCACTCTCCCTGAAAACTGACAGATTTTAAATACACATTCATTGTTAGACATCATTCGTCTTGCATGGCCATATCAACACAAGAGCACTAAGTTAAAGTAAATATTAATATAGTATGCTGTTGTACTGCTGAAGTATAGTCTATAACATTAAAATACATTTCTTGATGTAGTTTACTACCTGATCATGTTTGATATTTCATTTATTATGTTTTAAACTTTAATATCTTTTAAGTTTTCAAATTATTTATGAGAACCTACCTAAACAGCTTAGTGCACCATTGAGATAGTTGTACAAAAAACTATCATTTATTCAGTACAGGTCAGCTTCAGGCTAGCTTTGAAGGTTTTTAAGCTAATGATTGTATTTCATAGAATTAACAACGATTAACAATGACTAACATTACCAAGGTGGAATTTAAGTATGCCAAGATATGACGCAGATATACGTCATATCGTCGGTATAGATAAATAAGATCATATCTTAAATATGTTAGATTATTTATTAATAAAACAAACTTGAATGTCTTATTAGCGTATTGGTAGCTTCATGAAATTTTTAAATGACAGACCTTGAGGTGAGTTGAACCCTCGTGGGTTAGATTCTCGCCGCACTGATCTGAGAGTAAAATCTCGGACATTCACTGGACTGGTTATACGGAAAATGGACAAAATTGCCTAATAGTTTAAACATGTGGTATTAAAAAGTGATAGATATTAACATAGTTGATCACTTCAGTATCATGCGTGTTTACTTTACTTTTAACAATGTATTATGAGTAGGTCGCACTTTGCCTGGTAAATCGGCCGCCCCCGCTGATGCAGGGCCGAGAGTTGTGCGCAAACCTCTTGGCAACGTTAATCTCCAGCGTCCAAATGACTCCGCCCTCACCGGGCAGAACAAAAACAAGCTGCCGCTGAAATCTGCCAAACTGACTCAGCGTGCGTCAGAGAAAGAAGCTTCCAAGCTTGATGTTAAGAGCAAAGGAGCTGAGCTGAAATCTACTCAAGTGTTGAAGGTAATTTTGAAAATTTTCAATAAAATTTGTAAATGACTCCTTTCTAACGATTCTCTAGTATTGACAGTTTTCTGTATGGAACTTTATTGTTCTCTTTCTAAGATAATTAATTAAAATAGTTTGATATAGTAGTAGTAGTACATATGTTTATTTAGAAATTCATCAAACATCGACAAATAATTGTGAAAACAGATAAATCAGCAGACAAAAGTGAGAATCAACATATGTAGCATCGAACAGAAACTAAAATTTGCTCACCACGGCCATCAGAGAGGGTACTGAAGTACCCTATCGAGCTGACCACCACAGTAAACAAAGAAAGAAGGAGATCGAAGAAACACTAAAGTTTTGTCTAAAATATGACAACAGTAATATGTTACGTTTATGTCACTAGGATTGTAAATAGATTACCCAAAATAATATATGATACGATAATCTAATATATATATATATATATATATATATATATATATATATATATATATATATATCTGATTTTAAATAGTAATTCAATAATTACCAAGATTCCATAAGAAAAAGTCTGTATGACACCTTAAAAGAAATAAAAGACTTTAAGTTTCGAATTGCAATAGGTATAGCATTCCATATTGAGCATCCTTCAAATACATTAGATGAGAAGTTAGAACAATTTGCAGGTAAAGAAAGATAATTGGATACCGAAAGCCTAGTTTGATAGCCGCTATGTAAAAGATTAGATATAAACATATCTTGTATATCTTTGATGTCTGTGAATGAGGAGATTATCTCTGCTTTAATTTCAAATTTTTTACTTACATAAAAATTATTTTATTACAATTCTGAGTGCTAAATTTCATACTGTTACTATTTGGATTGCTATATTGAGTCAGTTTGTTTAATCAAATATTAATCCAGTAGTCTGTCTGATCGATGGATTGAGTTTTTGCTTGGTTCACTGATTATAATTATTTGATTGATTATTCGACTGACTGATTAGTTGATTGATTGACTGTTTGACTGGTTGTTTGTTTGACTGATTAATTGATTCATGGATTGTTTGATTGACTGATTAATTGATTGATTGACTGACCGATTGATCGATTGAGTATGATTTTGTTGTGCCACCTAATATGAAATGAATGCTGCTGACCAGGAGAAGAAGACAGTTGTGGAGAGTTCAGTGGATGAGCCAAGAGCTGCTCTGAGCAGTGTTGAGCTAATCAGTGCTGCCTCAAGCACTGCTGCCTCAAGTGCTGCTGCCTCAAGCACTGCTGCCTCAAGTGTTGCTGCCTCAGGCACTGCTGCCTCAGGTGCAGCTGCTACAGTGGATGAGGAATATCCAGAGATAGAGCAGCTTGCATTCCCCATCCAGCCTGAGTCAGGTACAACCAGCCTCTATAATTAGTTTTTTAATTAAAGTTTAATATCGTTTATTTGTTCCTCTCAGCACAGATTAGATAGAGACAAGGAAGCAACCCCAGCTTAGGTAGAAATCTGGGCAGAAGCTGAAGCTGATCTCACTGACCTGATTAACTTATTTAATAGTAGGATTAGACTTACTTGAGTCCAAACTGCTTGCTGTTCTTATACATTGATGGGGACTGGTGGGGATTAATTGATTAATTGTTGCTTTTAGTGTTCTACTGATTGATCGATTGACTGATTAACTGTTGCTTTTAGTGATCTACTGATTCAAAGATTATTTGATTAACTGTTGCTTTTAGTGATCTACTGATTCAATGATTAATTGATTAACTGTTGCTTTTAGTGATCTACTGATTCAATGATTAATTGATTAACTGTTGCTTTTAGTGATCTACTGATTCAATGATTAATTGATTAACTGTTGCTTTTAGTGATCTACTGATTCAATGATTAATTGATTAACTGTTGCTTTTAGTGATCTACTGATTCAATGATTAATTGATTAACTGTTGTTTTTAGTGATCTACTGATTCAATGATTAATTGATTAACTGTTGTTTTTAGTGATCTACTGATTCAATGATTAATTGATTAACTATTGCTTATAGTTGTCTACTGATTGATTGATTGACTGATTAACTATTGTGTTTAGTGATCTACTAATTGATTGATTGAATGAATGATAGACTGATTACTTGTTTGATTGACAGATGATTACCCTGATCTCTGGTATGAGGCAGAGAAGCCTGAGAGTTATCTCGATGCTCTGATGAACTGGAGACCTGCAATGTTCTCTACCTACCACAACTACAACACCCCACACCTACCCAGCCCTCCATCTCTATCTTCATCTCCTCTTATCTCTGGTAATCTATCAATCAGTCAAGCACAGCTTCATAGATAATTGATCTTCTTCTTCAGTGCACTACCAAGTGGCAGGTTCAAGGTACATATTCATACTCAAAGTCTGTTTTCTCGTTCCATTAGAGCACTCCTTAGATCAACAAGTTAATCCCTTCACAAAGTCTATTCCTTATCCATACCGTATGTAGCCTATAGCTTGGGAAAAATATGGCTTCTGAGGTGGTTTCCCGTTGCCTTCCTCAGTTATGTGGATTAATTACCATTTAATCCTGGTGGAAAATATTTCATGGTGAGGTGGGTCCCCTCTTGCCATCCTCAGCTCCTGCCTTTAGTCGCCTCTTACGTACACGCGGCAGATTGTTTGCGGTTGCCCTATTCTGCAGTGGTCCAACCACACCCGAGCACAACACGGGGAAAATAATTGATATCAGTCAATAAATTGACTGACTGATTGGACTAATTGCCACTAATTGACAATACTTGGACTAAATCAATAACAGATTGATTTACTGATTGATGGAGATATTGATTAATTTGAATTAATTATTTTCCTGATTGATTGATTTATTTAAATCCTGGGCTCGCCCGTCACTGACTTCGCTTTCGAGTGAGGAAACTGACATTAGCTTTACCTTTACTTTTTTAATTTTTATTTATTCATTGATTTATTGATTTATTGATTGACTGATTTATAAGTGCAATTATTATTAATTGATTGATTGATTAATATATTGATTGTGTGTTGTGGAACACAGATGTGACGTCACCTAGCACATCGACTCACTGGTTGGTTGAACCCCTCCCCACTCCCTCCATGTCTGCTTTCACCCTACCTGATCTCTCTGATGATGATGACGATGATGTAGGTGATGATGATGATTCCAACAAGTCTATAAAGGAAGACCACCTCTATTTCTCAGCTCTCTATTGACTGATTGTTCAGAAGACTGTCATACTATTGTATTCGTGCATAGGTACAGTTAATTGTTCAAATCCAATTCAAATCGTGTTCAATCGTTCAAAATCGTTTAAAAGTTCAAATCGTGGGTTCAAATCCCAGCCGCGCTGATCTGAGATTAAAATCTCGGACATTCACTGGACTGGTTACACAGAAAATGGTCTAAATTGCCCAACGGTTAAACATGTGGTATTAAAAAGTGATAGATATCAACATAGTTGATCATTTCACTATAATGTGTGTTTAGTTTAGTTTTTTTTATAGTTTATTGTGTCAGTTGACTGATTCACTGCAATAGGAATTTATTTCTTTAGTCTATTGCACTCGTCACGTAGATTTACCATATAGATGCATCTTATCTCTGGCAGTCAATCAAAGTTACCAACATCGCCACCGGCTGAAGACAGTGGCGATGTCGGTAAGATACTCGACCGTAGATCAGTATGTGCGGGCTTCAAATCCTGGGCTCGCCCGTCACTGACATCGCTTTCGAGTGAGGAAACTGACGTTAACACTAGCTTTTTCACCGTCTTTCTGTTCAGACTATAGTTCATGTGGATTTCCTAACCTGTGGGTACGATAGGAAATATCTCTGCTTACATTTCTAGATAGATCTATTATGACGGAACTCTTCTGTATTTAAATTTATTTGTTCTAGTTTTCGTCTATGGATCGCAGCAATATGTTCAAGTCATCTTCCATGTATGCCATATTGACAACAGTGCGCTCTAGATTTCCTTAGAACAATGAGCATTGATAGATTGGTTGATTTCGCATTTTATTATCGTATTAATCGTACAAATAGCACTTTGAGTAAAGTTAAGATGTTACTGTTCTAAGATCTCTAATTCACTTCTGCTTTAGAATTGACTGTGCTTTTGAATTATACTGTAATGTTCTTACAGTCTGGTTTATATTGTAATGTTCAAATAACGTTGAGATCTTCATCAAGTTTTCTTGAGGAATGTTTCAACTGTGACCTCTCAGCACTTTCATTATAATCCTCGAGTTCTTTCATTTCTAATTATTTAATATCTTCTTCTAATTCAGTGAACTGCCAAGTAGCGGGTTCAAGGTGCATATTCATACTCAAAGCAATTAACTGGGATTAACTTGTTGATCTAAGGAGTGCTCTTATGGAGCGAGAAAACAGACTTTGAGTATGAATATGTGCCTTCATTTACTTTATAATTATATAGATTTCTTTATTCGCCACTTGGCCAACCAAAACACACACAGAATAGAAAAAATGCACATGTGCCAAACACAGAAAATAAAACATAAAGAAAACCATAGACTGCTTTTCGAGAAGTATGCAATATAATTACATCAATATTGAAACCGCACAGGTTACATTTTACAAATTTCCACAACAATACTTACTGGCATGATATGCCAATTTTGTCATTCAAAAGTTTTGAAAGTTGAGGTTTATTATATGTTATATATTTTTTTAGTAAGTTTATTTTTACTAACTGTCTCATCCTACTTGAATCCAATGTAAAACAAGTTGATCAAACCCAGTTAGTCAAAACCAACCTCTGTGAGAACGCGAAGAACTCTGTAAGTTATAAATCAACTAGCAGTACTTCTCCCATTCAATGGGCACAGGGCTGCTCGAAATTCAAATTATAACTTAACGGAGAGAGACGATGTTTTAAAATCCCCGGTACTCAGTGTTAAAGTAGTGGGACGCAGGGGAACTGCCCTCCTCTAGCTCTCATTTTTTCCCGAGGTACGTTCCCTGCCCCCTGCTAGGGGTCCGTATTAGATACTAGGTGACCTGTAAATATATTACAGAGAGGCCCGAAAAATTCTGACCCCTCTAAATTCACACTTTAACCACTGCCGTTACATACCCGACACAACAACAACAATTAGAGTACGACTGTAGACAATGACAACATCGAGCACTGTGGAACCACAATCACGCATATGAGAAAAACAGAAAATATTCAATTTAAACATATGCTAATCTAGTATCAAGGAAACCAGTGGAAGTATTATAAGATGACAGGAGTGAAGGTTCTGTGGTGGATTTCGTAATTTACAAGATATTTAACAAGATTTCACTGATCAACTGGTGCAATTAACAATGCGTCACTTAGCTAAGTCTTAGCAAGTCTGCTTCTAACGAATTCCACGAGATTACAGTTTAAATTTTCGCTGAAGTTCATCTGTAAGTGTCGCAATTTGTTAATTTAGTCTTCACGGAGGCCAGCATTCGATCAATCAAGGTCAAGACTAGGGCCATGAAACTTACGGGGGGTGGGGCTTAATTCTAGCCTCTATATAACTCCTATGGACATCATCAACATCTGTTCCTTGTGTTCTGAATATAACATAGTGTGGCAACATTCCTTCATTCATTTCTATCATCAGCAATTCTCAAAATTTCCTTGCCACGAATCGTTCAATGTTCTCAAATCTTTCTTGATCGTGCTGCACTCCTATGCACACGGAGTCAAATTTTATGGGGATAAGCACTAATGTTAGAGTGGCTTCAGTGATTAAAGTGGGGGGGGGACACTGGGCAACTGGATATTCACTGGACTGGCTACACGAAAAATGGTCTAAATTGTTTAAAGGGTTTAAACCTGTGGTATTAAAAGTGACAGATATCGACATACATGTAGTTGATCATTTCACTATAATGTGTGTTTACTTTTACTGCGTTCCCCAAGCTGTCAATTTTTATGAAGTGCGTTCACCTGCTAGGAACTTACATGTATATTAAATACAGGGAAATATACATACATGTATATTACACTGGGGCCGAAAAATCCGTTCGCAAAAGAATGTCTTCATAGCGTAGGGGCAACGTCATGAAGTTTTAAATGACAAAGCCTGAGGTGAATTGAAACGTGGGTTCGAATCCCAGCCGCGCTGATCTGAGAGTTAAAATCTCGAACATTCACAGGACTTGTTACAAGGAAAATGAAATACATGTAAATTGCCTAACGGTTTAAACATGTGGTATTAAAAGTGATAGATATCAACATAGTTGATCATTTCACTATAATGCGTGCTTCCATTTTTCTACTTTTTTCCTAGCTCTTGTTCCTACTTGAACCATTGGTTGTCTCACTCCCCCCCCCTCCCCTGGTCTCGTAGCTGAGGTCAATAAGCGGGTCGATCAGCTGATCGATCCTCTCATCATTACGCTGAGGATTCGTCTCTCATTACAGGAGGATTTGCTGTGTCACCGCATCACGTGATTGTGGGACTTTCTCTGGGACACAAGACTAGGAACTCGGTGAGTAGTGAGAGAAGATAAAGAGGGGGAGAGGGTACGAGCATCCCGCCTACATACCAGTGGAACATTCCTTACAGGGGCGGATCCAGAAATTTTTTAAGGGGGGGCCCGAAAAAATTTTTTTGGACAGTGTACACATTTTTGCTTACGCCCGCCATCTTCGGGACGTGACGCAACCAGAAAAAAGAAAAAATGCTGTGGGGGGGGGGCTCAGAATTTTTCAGCATACTACGCATTTATTTTACATTTTTATTTACACCCTTTTTCCTTTTATACAGTGGCTAAAGTGAAAATTGAGAGCTAGTGGAACGGTCAACATTTTTCGGGCCCCCCCTTCCGTCCTTCCGTTATATTTGAAAAAATCCAGGTAGTCGGACTGTTCGAGTACCCTCTTGTACCCCCCTCCTAACCCCCCTAACGCCCTTAAAACATATTTACACCTAGAAATTGCATAGAAACAATGAAAATCTAGTTTAAATTTTTTTTATCGTCGTGTCTAAGGGGGGGCCCGGGCCCCCTGGGCCCCCCCCTGGATCCGCCACTGATTCCTTAGGATATGTATCAGTGAGTGGTTAAAGTGGGAATCGAGAGGTTGGGGAACAGTCAAATGTTTCCGGCCCCACTGCAATGTATTTACAGAACTCCTAAAGTATCTAAAGTATAGGCCCCCAGCAGGGAAAGTACCTCAGAAAAAAATGAGAGCTAGGGGAATACAGTTCCCCTGCATACTGAGGGGTCTTCCATGGTGGGCGTAAAGTGCTATCTCGCTTCTCTCACTCTTATTTCTCTCTATTCGCCAATAATCGCGCAGTTATATTTAGCCCACATCTCACATCAACGGAGGTTTAACCCTGCAGTGAACGGTCAGTAGAGAGGTGGGCGAGAGAGCGCTTATAGTAAACACCTAACTAAAGAAGCTGGAAGAGCGCAAACGATTGTAAATTTGATAATAAAGAATTTAAGAAAATAAGAAACTAGCGCAGTATTAAAAAGATCAAATTTACAACACCCCCCCCCCCTAATCAGGTTTAACAAAGCATGTAATATCCCGTGCTTTAATTATTACTTTATGAACAATACAAAACTTAGCGCAAACCTACAGCGTACTACTGTATAGTAGGCACGTAGCCGGTGTATATCAGTGAATTGCCTGCCTGTGTTTATCGCAGAGTCATCATGACTCTGTTTGATATAGGGATTAGCCACGAATAGAGAAATCGTTGTTCGCAATAGTAGGCTCTAGCAAGTTATAGCCCATTGCTGGTAGCACTGTAGTGACTATTTATATGGAAGATTAATTGAATTATTGGTAGTATACCAGAGCAATTGCTTACAGGTTGCATCGTATATGTAATTGTGTTATATCTATCTATCTATCTATCTATCTATCTATCTATCTATCTATCTATCTATCTATCTATCTATCTATCTATCTATCTATCTATCTATCTATCTATCTATCTATCTATCTATCTATCTATCTATCTATCTATCTATCTATCTATCTATCTATCTATCTATCTATCTATCTATCTATCTATCTTATCTATCTGTCTGTCTGTCTGTCTATCTATCTATCTATCTATCTATCTATCTATCTATCTATCTATCTATCTATCTATCTATCTATCTATCTATCTATCTATCTATCTATCTATCTATCTATCTATCTATCTATCTATCTATCTATCTATCTATTCTATCTATCTATCTATCTATCTATCTATCTATCTATCTATCTATCTATCTATCTATCTATCTATCTATCTATCTATCTATCTATCTATCTATCTATCTAGCTATCTATCTATCTAGCTATCTATCTAGCTATCTATCTAGCTATCTATCTAGCTATCTATCTAGCTATCTATCTATCTATATATATATATATATATATATATATATATATATATACAATATATTGCGCTCTAGTGTAAGATTGTTTAGTTATTGCACTTGTATTTTGCATTCTGCACTGTTTCTGTCTTTGTACGACACTTGTTTAATTTCGTAGTTGCCTAATTTGACGAATTAAAGATCTTCATATATATGACTATATTAATTTGTATTGTTGACTGATAGATTGATTCTACAGTAAAGTTAATTGTAGCCTGTAGAATACTATACAGTATATACATGTAGGTAGTCCTGTAGAAACTGAGCTTATATAGGCCTATAGTTGATTGAGTGATAGTTTAGTAAAGTTATAGCCTATATGGAATGGCTCAATAGCGCAATTGTTGGAGATGTAGATAGTGTCATGAAGTTTAAATGATTCGTTCGCTCGTTCGTTCATTCATTCATTCATTCATTCATTCATTCACTATCATTCATTCTAACATTAATTTGATCATTGTTACATTCTATCGCTCGATCATTCATTATTATTAATAATGTTGGAGAGATCTTCTACTAATTTCAATGGAATAGTAGTGACTTTACTGTAATTGGTAGCTTAATAATAAACATACCGGGTTTCAGGTAGATATACTTTGAGTTATTCCAGGTGTACCTGATAACCTTTCAAGTATGACAGAAGGGTCAAAGCAGCTGCTACACAGCTGCCAGCTTTAGGGCAACTCTTACTGGCCCGGCCCACAGCTGGGCTGCAGCAGCTTGCTTGTTTACACTGCAGGAGATTGAACTTTCCAGGTTAATTTGCTATCGAGAAGGGATTTGCCCAGAAATCTAAACTAAAGTTCAATTTACATATATGGGGTTAAAAATGAAATTGATATTTTAAGTAGAGCTATATATCTAGGCCTACATATTGGTTGAGCTGTGTTAGAATTTCTGGAGGTTGAGGGTTACTTCGACCTCCACCTGTTTTATATTATCTATTTGTTAAAAATACAATGTCTCACTTAAATGAGGTATAATTTTTTCTCATCCGTCACATTAATTCAAGAGAATTGACATACTGGTAGGGGAGGCTCTCCCTACCATCTTAAGTAGTGAATTAATTGTATACTCCTAGTGACATGACATTAACATAACATAACAGTTTCCGATTCAGAAAGCAAATTGCAGCTTGTTTAAGACACATTCAAAACACTAATAAAAATAGGCCTATACAATTTACTAACTAGAATTATATACTTAATGAACATAATATATATATTTGGGCTAGATAATGACATTACACAGTTCTATTTACAAAAATGCAATATAAACAGCCATTAGAATGAAAATCCAATCTTTATTTTCTATTTTAAGACATAGAAAATAAAGCTAGAATTTTCATTACGAATTAACTGTATGTTCCTGATGTGACCTTAACGTCAAGCTCAGAGCCTCAGAGGGCTTAATGCTCACCAGACATGCAGGATGTTTGAGTTAATAAATGCAGTTCAGAAAGCATAAATGAGTTAATTAGTCTAAACCTAGGTCTAGCATTTATCCAGATCCTTATTCAATCTAACCCCAGCAACATGAAGGTTATAATTTAGGCAAACAAATCTCTTGTACATGTAGAATGAAAGAGTGTGTTTTACACTTGGATCTTATACAAGCATTTAATTGTTTTCTGACCCAGTACTATTATGCTACTTCAATTCATGTAATGATAGATAAAATTTAACCCATATATTTATTATTTAACCCATAGATTTGATTAATTCTACATTAACCCATTTATTTATCAAATCCTCATTTACCCCATAGATTTTATTATTGCCACGACACAGAGTTAGCAGCTAGGCCTATATCACAGCTGCTGCTAGGCCACTAGCGCAGCTGCTGTGTGACCTATTGTGCAGCTGCTGTGTTACATGTTGCGTCAGAAGCAGGCCTATAGCCCAGCTGCTGCTAGCCTGTGAGCTCATGCGTATAAAAGTAGGCTGCGCAGCTGATGCGTGGTTACTTGAGCTGTGGGAAAGTAAACAAGCAACACGTGTCTGTTGTAATACACAGGACCTTATCTTACCGCTTATCTGATAGATTTGATAAGATATTTGTGCATTTAGCAAATGTATGTTAGACTCATAGAGGCTAAAAGCTATCAAAAATTAACTCCAGCCCAATAGCCAACACTTTACCGTCACAAGAATAATGCAGAATAGAGAATAACTGTATAAAATAGGGTTAAATAAATAAAATAGGGTTAAATAAATAAATAAATGTGTAAACCATTTCCAAAGAGGGTTATATTGTAAAGATTTGTCATAGCCATTTGATTGCAATTAGAGATAATTGAGCTCCTATTACGTTAATAATTAATAGATACTAACGGAAGTAATACAAACGAACAGAAGAATATTTTGGCAGTTCTTGTAGCTGACCATCTGGATTATATAGACTACTATTTGTACACTGGTACGTAGTATCTCTCTCTCTATCGCTCTCTCTCTCTCTATTTCTATCTCGCTCTCTTTCTCTCTCTCTCTCGCTCTCTATCGCTCTCTATCGCTCTCTCTATTTCTATCTCGCTCTCTTTCTCTCTCTCTCGCTCTCTTTCTCTCTCTCTCGCTCTCTTTCTCTCTCTCGCTCTCTCTCTCTCTCTCTCTCTCTCTCTCTCTCTCTCTCTCGTGTTCTGGTAATAACAGGTCAAAGGTACATATTCATACTCACTTTCTTCGAGCGTAATAGAGAGCACTCTATTGATCAACACGTGGATCCCATCACATAATCTATGCCTTACCGCAACCTAACGTACCTTTTTCTTCTAACTGCCGCTGTAGGTAGAAATAAGTTTTTAATTTAATTTTGATATCACAGTAGCAGATTTAAAGTTTTAATAATTTAAATTGTTGATAGATCAACAGATTGATTGAATTGTTGATAGATTAATATACAGATTGATTGAATTGTTGATAGATTAATATACAGATTGATTGAATTGTTGATAGATTAATATACAGATTGATTGAATTGTTGATAGATTAATATACAGATTGATTGAATTGTTGATAGATTAACAGATTGATTGAATTGTTGACTGATAGGTTGACATATTGATCGTTTACGTGCTTTATTGCATTATTGATAGATTAATATTGACAGATTGATTAACAGATGGATAGATTGAATTGTTAATCGATTAACTGATCGATTCATTCATTGATTGATTAAGCTCATTGTAGTCACGTGATGACGTAGTAGCTAGGCCTCTGTAGTAAGCAGCTATTGATTTACCGGTGACGAGTGTATCGTGGTGTGCTACAGTATAGTAATGTTGGCTGATGCAACACGAGCCGTGGATTACACGCGAGTAGTCACGTGTGGGCTGCCGTATGTCACAAAATTATATCGCGACACTGCCAAACGCCTAGGCTAGAATGTATGGTTAAGCTGGTAAAGCTATTGTTAACGTCAGTTTCCTCGCTCGAAAGCGATATCAGTGACGGGAGAGCCAAGTGATAGTGATCCGCGGTCGAGTACCTTATCGACATTACCACTGGCTCCAGCCAGTGGCGACGTTGAATTGATGTTATTTATCGACAATTTTCTAAATCTAAATTTAATCTGTCATTCTGATGGGTTAGAGAGAGGATGTTAGGGGGGGGGACTTCACTCCCTACTCGCTAATCAACCAATTACCTTTGAGTGGCCTGTGGAGAGTCCAATTCAATATTTTAAAAACGGCACCTTAGTGGTTAAGTTAAATTTTAAAAACGGCACCTTAGTGGTTAAGTTAAATTTTAAAAACGGCACCTTAGTGGTTAAGTTAAATGTTAAAAACGGCACCTTAGAGGTTAAGTTATATTTTTTAAACGGCACCTTAGTGGTGAAGTTAAATTGGGAATCGAGAGACAGTGGATCTGTCACAGTCTAAATAATAAAATCTGTGCATTGATACACTTTTGTTAAATCTGCCATTTAACACATAATGTTTGTGATATAGTTACACATATGACAAGCGCTTGAACTCCCTTTTGTTTCCTTTTGTAATTGCTGTTTACAATTGTTGTTTTCTTTATAAAGGTCCTCCATTTTTTGATCATCGGACTGGCTTTCGTTTAGGACCTTACTTCTCCTCAGCGCATTTCTTTTGCAGATTGGTCTGGGTGAATATATCTGTAGTGATGTGTGCTGTGTGGACGTCCCTGACATCATCCCTGGATGAGGAAAGGGATGTTAAACCTTTATTATAATAGTAATAATAATAATAATAATAATAATAATAATAATTATTATTATTATTATTCCTCTCCATGGCTAGTAATCATTGCCTTTGATAGCGCACTGAGTGCTACCAATACCATTCATTATTAAAGAATAACATTCCTACACCCTCGGGTTTATCCTTCAAAGCTGTCAACACTCGATCTTCCAAGCTGGTCACCTATCCTTGTAGTAACCGGGCCCGACGTAGCTTAACAAATCTCGGGAATTTTTCATTATGGTCTAGACAACTTTAATAGGTTGTGGAAAGGTCAATAAGAGTCAAGTGATGTGGTCAGATACGCCCTGTCTGATATTTCTAAATAGCAAATCAATAGTTAAGCACTTGTTTATCAATGTGTTCCGTCTGCTAACTTTAGTTTTGCTCAGAAGTACTTTTTCATTTGAACTTTTTCTGTTTGTCTGGTATTTAAGATCATTGTTTTATTAGATCCAAATCAACGTCAAAAAGGGCATGCGGTTGGTGAGCGTCTAGGCTCCAGAAATTGCTACAAAATTTTGTAAAATGAATGGAAGAGATTTTGATATGGTTTGGGACAAAGAGGATTGGAAAAGGTCCATTCGTATTCCGACCCTAATTAAACTGGGATTAAAGGGAAGATGGTGATGATGATGACGATTGTTGATTTGTCAGAATATTCAGATTTGTGTCAAGTGCTTTGCTTATATACTTACGTTTACGCCCACAGTTCTTACGACCATCAACGTCAAAAAGGGCATGCGGTTGGTGAGCGTCTAGGCTCCAGAAATTGCTACAAAATTTTTTAAAACGAATGTAGACAGACATGTAGTTTAAGCTGTAAGCTTGACCTGTGTTTGCATGGATAATTCTTACTTTATGGTTGAGATTCTTTAACTGTTGTGTTGCTGCCTGTAACTGTTGCACTATTTGCTATATTGTAAATCTCTGCGGTTGTCAGATTGTGATGAAATAAAGGGCTATTTAGATTACTTTTATGAGACGCTATCCCTCTTCAGTGCGCTGCCGAATGGCAGGTCCAATGTACCTATACTCAGAGTCTATACTATAATGTATTCATACTCAGAGTCTGCATTCAAGATCCATGTAGCGCACTTCTTACATCAACAAGTTCTATCCTACACAAAAAGCTGTCTTATTCACACCATAGTATAGCTTATTGCTTTTTACTAATGCGGCTTCTGAGGTGATATTAATGTAGTATTAGTAGTACCGACATCTGTAAGATACTCGACCGCGGATCAGTATGTGCGGGGTTCAAATCACAGGCTCGCCTGTCACTGACATTGCTTTCGAGTGAGGAAACTGACGTTAACATTAGCTTTTTGTTTAATATTAAAGTGTTATTATCAACACCTATCTCTCTACATCATAGACTGGTATTTTCACCCGTTACCTCTGGCCTCTCAAGCAAGCGTTCAACCGACTCGGCCATATATGATATCCTACAGTTGCGTCAGTTTTAAAAATATCCTATAGGCTTAATTATCTTCTTTCTGCACTAAGCGAACTTGACTAATAGACGTCTGGGGTTTAAAAATACTTTAGAGGTTGCAAAAGAAATACCCATTCATCTGAGAATTCTTAAACGCGTGTTGAAGATGTTTTTGCGGAAGAGTCGTTTATTAGGCGTCGATCACTTGGAAGTCATACGACTCTCGTGTAAAAAGTTTATATTTAGTACGAACTGATTTATAATCTAAACGGAAGCAAACTAAAATCATATTGAAAAGGCGGCACAGATAAATATTAATTTTTCTCGTATAGCATACACAGGTGAATAAACTTACATTTTTATTGCGACGAATGACGCTCTGGCCTCTATGTACATCTTTACGTTACATCATCATCATCATCTTCCCTTGTATCCCAGTTTAACCAGGGTCGGGATACGAATAGACTGTCTCAAATCCTCCCTGTCCTACGCTACACCACCAGCCAATCCCCTATTTGAGCTTTTCCATACGTTTAAATTTTTGTAGCAATTTCTGGAGCCTAGGCGCTCACGAACCGAATGCCATTTCTGACGTTGGTATGGATCTTAGTGCTTTAGTCGCCTTCTACGACACGCGCAGTCGCCGGTTGGTCAATTCTCAAACAGCCCGGACACAACATGGGGAACAACTTTAGTTTTTTCAGTAGTTTAGGATATCGAAGTCTTCCTAGTTTCGCATTGTTAAGATGCCTGAAGGGATAGAGCGTAGGGTCAGTAGGGTCAGTTTCCTGCTAGACTAGCATGCCACATGCCAGTGACAGGGAGAGCACTAGATTTGAACCATGCACTCTCAGTAATTGATCCGCTGTCTAATAACTTAACCAGCAAGCCACTGCGTCAGCCAGTGAGTGACCTTTCAGTTTGATGTGAAGTCACGTGACATTCGAAACAATAATTTATTTCAATAGATTTATGGTCCGTGGCTTCTATCTTATACTAAAGTTTAATAATTGTTTAATTACTAAGTTGATCAGGTAGCCAGGGTTAATGTCCGCTGATGACTCTGTACTTTGTCTGCTGACCTCAGACCTTTGACCTCTAATGAACTTGTAAAGAAACCTCTAGTTGTGTTTGTGAATGTTTGGCTAAGAATTTAGATAAAAATTGAGCGAATGCCTCGCTAAGCTTGATCTAAAAGTTACGAATTTGAAAGACTCAAACAGCAAACAGCTAATGTTAACGTCAGTTTCCTCACTCGAAAGCGATGTCAGTGACGGGAGAGCACAGGATTTGGACCTCGCACATTCTGATCCGCGGTCGAATATCTTACCGACATCGCCACTGGCTCCAGCCAGTGTTTGGCTAATAGGCAGATGAGAGGCGGTCTATTTGTTCTGACACTACACAGCCAGGCCCAAAAACTGCAGGTGCGTAACAACCTGCTAAACGAACACTGAGGAACGCAATGGGAAACTATCTCTCTCGAAATTCTGAACAGAATCAGATTGTATATTTATCCTATCTAAAGGCTATGTAAATGCTGGATAAAGGCTTTAGAATGGGTCAAACTTGTTACTCCACTGAATGCTGGCTGCTGAATCTGAAATTTTACTTTTGATATGATGTATATATATATATATATATATATATATATATATATATATATATATATATATATATATATATATATATATATACAGAATACTGGAGAAACAGAGCGAGATAGATAGAGAGCGAGAGAGAGTTGAGAGAGAGAGAGAGAGAGAGAGAGAGAGAGGATACTGTGCATTATGAATCTAGACTTAAATAGGGCCGTCTGGTGAAAACGTTGAAATATGATTTTGTACTCTTTTGCTAGCATCCGATGTTGTTGTTGTTGGCATAAACCGAGAGTTCAACTGGTTTTTTTATATCATAAAGTATCGACGAGTGAAGGAGTCAGGGTTGTAGTACTGTAGTGTATTTATCGTATCAGTGGTTGTGGTACTGTAGTGTATATATCATATCACTGGTTGTGGTACTGTAGTGTATATATCATATCACTGGTTGTGGTACTGTAGTGTATTTATCGTATCAGTGGTTGTGATACTGTAGTGTTTATATCATATCTGTAAGACTATTGGCCAGATGATTTACCGTATTCATACTTTGTCGTTACACTTGATATGTAATATATTCTGAGTTCTTTATATGCGTGCATATTCTGCAGGGGTGCTTTTGCGAGAGAGCAAGGGGGAATTGATATGAAATGAAAAATGCCAGTGCCACTAATTAATATTTTTATACGTATGTCGTCGTAAATATTCATTCACACTTTTGCAATAGATAATTTTTGCTAAATGGTTCAGCAGGTCACGAAGTATTTTAACAAAAATTGAAATATTGGCCATTTAAAACTACGCTTCTACAAATTAGAAATGTGTATCTTGAATCGGTTATTTGATAGAGGACTAGAGTCAAAGGCAATTTCGACGAGGGCATTAGTGCTGGGTGACTTAATGGTGTATAGACTAATGCTGTATAGACCACTCTTGCTCTATTCTGTGCGATAGATCGGAAGAGACCTGGGTTCGAATCCCGGGTCAGTCAGCTGACAATGACATGGGCACGGGTGTTATCGGCGTTGTTAAAAGTCAACATCTTTCTGCCATCGTCTAACTGCCAAGAGAAAAACTACGATTAATCAGGGCGCAAGTTTAGTAAACATGTGCGTTATGTGCTGCTGCTGTTGTTGTTGTTGTATATATGATTTGACATCTCTGTTGTTGTTGTTGTTGTATATATGATTTAACATCTCTGTTGTTGTTGTTGTACATATGATTTAACAGCTCTATTGTTGTTGTTGTACATATGATTTAACAGTTCTGTTGTTGTTGTTGTTGTTTTAGATTTGATTATCTGAGTGACAATGAAGGAGAAGTATGCCCTTAACGATGAGAAAGAAAGCGGTGAGTCAAATTCCAATGTCGTTTCTAGTTTCAATATTTCTCTATTGAATTAATTTTAATTAATTAGAATGTTATTTAATAATTTACCCGTGCTGAGTTTGGGTTGCTCAAAAGAATAGACCAACAGTAAATTGTACGTGTTGTAAAAGGCGACTAAAGCACCATGATTCAAACCAACGTCAGAAAGGCCATTCGGGTTGCTGTGCTCCTAGGTTCCGGAAAATTGCTACAGAATTTTTTAAAAAGAATGAAAAGTTTACCCGACCCTAGTTAAACTGGGATTCAAGGGAAGGCGATGATGATGTTATTTAATAAACTCTCGTCTCTTTGTAATCAGATCTTCTCGTCAGATACCACGCCTTCTAAAACTCTGCACTCTATATAGTCTGATCTTTTTAGTTTTTGTCTAAAATCCGAATTAAAACGTAACGAATCGTAGCGAGCTATGCGTGCGGAGGTTGAGAGAGATTACATATCTATGATATATTTGTGCTTGAAAGTGTAAGGAATGTAAATAACACCGAGTGCATGGTTATGTTTATAAGTTATGATGAAATATTTCCACTCTTATTGTCAGCCTCGTCGTGATTGACGCAGGTATTTCTATGTATTGCTATTGTGTCTAGAACGTCAGCTGTTAGAGTAAATTTATAGGTTTATATTAATTAGATCTATTAGTTAACATCCTGACGGATGACTTAGTACTGTAGTCATCACTTCCTTATGACGCAACGGCTGTAAATCTTAACCCTTACCTTTTTATAGACTGCTTGATTAAAAAAGTCTAGTAAAGCTAATGTTAACGTTAGTTTCCTCACTCGAAAGCGATGTCAGTGACGAGCGAGCCCAGGATTTGAACCCCGCACGTACTGATCCGCGATGGGTGTGGACATCAGTGAAGATACTGACACACCCACTCGTAATATTAAGTTTTGTATATTCCATTGGTTGTGCATGTCTTTTACTGACTGCATGACTGTTTCTTTTTGCTAGCAGTTGAAAATAAAATTATTCATCTCTCTCTCTCTCTCTCTCTCTCTCTCTCTCTCTCTCTCTCTCTTTCTCTCTTGCTAATCCTATCATTGCAGAGGCGTCCCTGACATTGGCTGGAGTCAATGGCCAAGTCGGAAAGACACTCGACCGCGTATCAGTATGAGCGGGGTTCCAATCGTGGGCTTGCCCGTCACTGACATCGCTTTCGAGTGAGGAAACTGACGTTAACCTTAGCTTTAACAGCTTTTACCACTGCCTTTTGGCGAGAAACCGGACGTTAAACTCTTATTGATTGATTGATTAATTTTTTGATTGATTGATTGAATGGTGGATTGATTGATTTATTGATTGATTGACTGATTGATTGATTGGTTGATTGATTGATTGATTTATTGATTGAATGATTAATTGATTGGTTGATTGATTAATTGATTGATTGATTGACTGATTGATTGATTGGTTGATTGAATGATTAATGGATTGATTGATTGATTTATTGATTGGTTGATTGATTAATTGATTGATTGGTTGACTTATTTATTGATTTATTTATTTATTTATTGATTGACTGACTGATTGCTTGATTGATTGACTGCAGACGCGGGTACGCCACCATCGTTCTTCTGCAGCTATAGGTTCATCTTCACCCTAGTCGGGTTCTTCATGTTCGTGCTGCTCTACGCCCAGCGCGTGGGTATGTCAGTGGCCATTGTCTGCATGGTCAACCACACAGCTGTGCGGGAGCTGATGGAGCTGAGGGCGGCAGGCGAGGCCAGTCAGGCCCTGAACACCTCGGTCAGCCCCCTAGTGACGATCAGTTCCGCTGAGCAGGTGACCGCAGAGACCATCAGCGACGAGCTCTCCTGTGATAGGGTGGTCGGTGGCGCTAATCAAACGGTTTGGATGATTTTCAGCCTGGTAAAAAAGGTAGTTAATGTTAACGTCAGTTTCCTCACTCGAAAGCGATGTCAGTGACGGGCGAAACCAGGATTTGAACCCTGCACATACTGATCCGAGGTCGAGGGTCGAGTGTCTTACCGACGTCGCCACGGGCTCCAGCCATCATTTTGGGTGATTTAGTTTTTTTTGTTTGAGCTTGATTTGATTTTTGTACTATTTGATTTTTTTGATTGAGATAGTAACCCAGGTGGGGGAGTTTATTTAAACATGTCAGCACTTAGTCTTCTAAACATAACATAACGGCACACTGGGTCAGGAAGCACAGATGCTTGTTTAAGGCCCATTTCCTCCTTCCTCCATGGTTATTAGTAATCGTTTCCTTTCTGTGGCGCATCAATTGCAGCCGGCGCGTATTTAATAATAACCTTCCATCACCCTGGGATTTTTTCCTTCCTAAGCTTTA
>CAJHZI010000436.1:1485000-1507500 GCA_905160935.1 Enchytraeus crypticus | reverse complement strand
TGTGTGGTAGCTATGATATGTTATGTATGGTAGCTATGTGTTATGTGTGGTAGCTATGTGCTATGTGTGGTAGCTATGTGTTATGTGTAGTAGCTATGATGTGTTATGTGTAGTAGCTGTGATGTGTTATGTGCAGTAGCCATGATGTGCTATGTGTAGTTGCTATGCTGCGTTATGTGTAGTTGCTTGCGTTATGTGTAGTTGCTATGCTGTGTTATGTGTAGTAGCTATTATGTGTGGGTGCTATGATGTGTTATTTGTAGGTGCTATGATGTGCTATGTGTAGTAGCTATTATGTGTGTAGGTCCTATGTGCTATGTGTAGGTGTTATGTGTTATGTGAATGTGCTATGTGTATATGCTATGATGTGTTATGTGTAGGTGCTATGATGTGCTATGTGTAGGTGTTATGTGCTATGTGAGTGTGTTATGATGTGTCATGTGTAGGTGAAATGTGTTATGTGTAGGTGCTATTTGTTATATGTAGGTGTTATGTGTAGATGCTATTTGTTATGTGTAGGTGCTTTTTGTTATGTGTAGGTGCTATGTATATGTGCTATGATGTGTTATGTGTAGGTGCTATGTGTTATGTGTAGGTGCTATGTGTTATGTGTAGGTGTTATGTGAATGTGCAATGTGAATGTGCTATGATGTGCTATGTGTAGGTGTTATGTGCTGTGTGAATGTGCTATGTGTATATGCTATGATGTGCTATGTGTATGTGCTATGTGTAGGTGCTATGATGGGTAACGTGGTGGGCATGCCTCTCTCTGGGTTACTCTGTGCTCACGGGTTTGACGGGGGGTGGGGCTCTATCTTCTATGTCATTGGTTAGTTTACTTACTCTATCTTCTATGTCATTGGTTGGTATACTTACTCTATCTTCTATGTCATTGGTTAGTTTACTTACTCTATCTTCTATGTCATTGGTTGGTATACTTACTCTATCTTCTATGTCATTGGTTGGTTTACTTATTCTATCTTCTATGTCATTGGTTGGTTACTTACTCTATCTTCTATGTCATTGGTTGGTTTACTTACTCTATCTTCTATGTCATTGGTTGGTTTACTTATTCTATCTTCTATGTCATTGGTTGGTTTACTTATTCTATCTTCTATGTCATTGGTTGGTTCACTTACTCTATATTCTATGTCATTGGTTGGTTTACTCTCTTCTACTGTTAAACACTCAGTGTAATGAAATGATCGTCCGTGATGATATCGATCACTTCATCACATGTTTTATATCGATCACTTCATCACATGTTTAGATCATTTGTCAGTTCTATGTAGGTCTGTTATCTCGTTTCTCTTCCTGTCAGTATGTGCGGGGTTCAAATCCCGTCACTGACATCGCTTTCGAGTGAGGAAACTGACGTTAATATTAGCTTTATGAGCAGCTTTTTTGTTAATGACGGAGATTTATGCTATGTTTTGCAGAATCTGCTGGATTAATTAATTAACATACTAATTAACATACTAATTGATTAATTTTTGCCGATTCTTCGGAATTTATATGTTGTTGTTCACCAGGTGGTATGTTGTTGTTATTCATCAGGTGCTGTGTTGTTGTTGTTCATCAGGTGCTATGTTGTTGTTGTTGTTGTTCACTAGGTGGCCTGTCTCTACTCAGCCTGGCTCTATGGGCTGTGCTCACGAGCAACACGCCCTCTACCAACAGGTTCATGTCGAGACCTGAGAAGAGATTCATCTACCAGAGTCTCAAGGGCGAGGTGTCCGACGACAAAGTATCGGTAAGTCTTAGTCTTCCTCTAGAGTAAGAATATGACCCAAATACTTGTTTCACTGTAGTTTTTTTCAGAAGCTAGTGTCGGGACTTTATTTTTATCTAGTTTACAACTTGGCTGTAGGGTTTTCGTCTTGATACTTGGCTTATTTTGGTTTTCTTGTAATACGGTGTGAGCTAAGGAACTCAATTACTCAATTGCCACAAAATTTAAACGAATTGAAAAACTTCAAAAGTCTTTAAGATTGGAGAAGGTTTATTCGTATCCCGACCATAGTTAAACTGGAATTGAAAAGGGAAGATGATGATGATGATGACGATGATGATGATGATGATGATGATGATGACGATGACGATGACGACGATGACGGCGACGATGACGATGGCGATGATGACGATGGCGATGCTGACGATGACAATGACGACGATGATGATGTTTCAGTTGTGTCAGATGCCTTGGCTGAAGTTCTTCACATCTCCTGCCGTGTGGGCTCTGATAGTGGCTAACTTCTGTATGGACTGGTGCTTCTACACGCTGCTCACCAACATCCCAACCTTCTACAAGGAGGTCCTCAAGTTCGACATGACCTCGGTCAGCATGCCCACGTGATTTTCTTCAACTTCATTTAAATTTAAATTAAATTTAACTCATTCAATTTTAATTTAAAATTTAGATTTTGTTGAACTGTGTACAAATTATCGCTAAATGAATCAGTGTATGGTAAATGTAAAAAGCTGGTAAAGCAAAGGTTAACGCCAGTTTCCTCACTCGAAGGCGATGTCAGTGACAGGCGAGCCCTGGATTTGAACCCCGCACATACTGATCCGCGGTCGAGTATCTTATCCACCTCTGGATAGTTATTCGGAATGTTTGAATAGTTAAAGCATGGAATAATGTCGGTTTTTTATTCATTTATTTATTATTTAAAGCATGTCGGTTTCTTTTTTAAAAGCGTGTCGCGATGAAGCAAGCGCTGGATTGAACCCTGAACCTACTGATTCACAGGCGAGCATCTGATCCACTGTGTTACGACTGTGACAAATACTCTGATAAGATTTGATTGGGTTCTACCCCGGTGTGCCGTTTGTTACACTTATTGTGAGAAAACTTTAAAGTTTTAAACACTTTTAAAATTAACTTAATAAAGTATATCTTCAGTGCTTGAAGTAGTGTATGTTGAGAGAGATATTTCTATGAGTTAATCTCCGATTCCATGTCCCTGATATTACCTTATAGCGAGGAAGTGGACGTTAAATGTTTATTGATTGATTGATATCCTGCGTAGAGCTTAGATTGTAACGACTAGTGACGCTGTGATGACTATTAACAAGAGCTCCTGTTGATAGACTAATTGATTGATTGACTGACTAATTGGTTATGTGACTGAGTAATTGATTGATTAACTGAGTAATTGATTTATTGACTGACTAATTGGTTAATTGATTGAGTAATTGGTTGATTGACTGACTAATTGATTGATTGACTGACTAATTGGTTGATTAACAGATTGAGAGAGAGAGAGAGTGAGAGAGAGAGAGAGATAACTATGTTTAGTTCAATGATTTCAACATATAGACAGGATTTATTGATTTATTAATTGATTGATTGATTTAGAATGGTGTATACTCAGCTCTACCATTCCTGGGACTTTGGATCAGTGTTAACGTGTCTTCATTCATTGCTGATCGTCTGCTCACGGCCAAACTCATCAGCATCATCACGTCAAGAAAGCTCTTCACTTCTCTAGGTCTGTTGTAGTAATAGTAATAATAATAATAATAATAATAATAATAATAATAATAATAATAATAATAAAAACAGGTATTATTATAAAGCTCTTCACGTGTCTAGGTCTGTAGTAGTAGTAATACTAATAATAATAACAGTAATAGTAATAATGGTACATTTATAAAGCTCTTCTCCTCTCTAGGTCTGTAATAATATTAACATATATTTATTTAAAATATTTTTACCTGCTAAACTAGTGGTTGTCAGCTTAGCCTTCTGGACTCTAACAGATCCATAATTTAATTAAATAGATGATTGATTCATTGATTGAGTGATTGATTGATTAATTGATTGATTCATTGATTGATTGACTGACTGATTGATGTAGGTATGTTTGTACCGGCTATATTCCTGGTGGCACTCAGTTTATTGGACTGTACACCGACAGGCGTTGCCATGGCTCTATTGATTGACTGATTGATTGATTGATTGATTGTTTGATTGATTGATTGACTGACTGACTGACTGATTGATTGATTGACTGACTGATTGATTGATTGATGTAGGCATGTTTGTACCGGCTAAATTCCTGGTGGCACTCAGTTTCTTGGACTGTACACAGACAGGCGTTGCCGTGGCTCTATTGATTGATTGATTGATTGATTGATTGATGTAGGTATGTTTGTACCGGCTATATTCCTGGTGGCACTCAGTTTTCTGGACTGCACTCAGACAGGCGTTGCCGTGGCGCTATTGACGGCCTCTGTGTCGTTCCTCGGCTGTAACTTCTCCGGGTACTTCGTCAATCACATGGACATCGCCCCGCGTTACGCTGGGACTCTCATGGGCATCACTAACGGCATAGCGGCCATGTCCGGCTTCATTGCTCCTGCTGTGGCCGCCTCTTTAACTAAAAATGTAAGACTCGATTGATGGTTTTAGCGAAGGATCATTTATTAATTGTTGTAAAGACATCAAGGGTAAACAGGATTGTTTTCTGTGGGAATGATGCCCCTGCCCAGTAAATGTCAGTCTAAGCTGAGGAAGGCACAGAGGGCCCACCTCATCATATGCAGAATCCCCCAAGAATAATGGCATATCAAAGGCATGTTATAGATTATTTAATGATCCACTCGTATGCGGACATGAAGAGAGCAGAAGAGAGAGAAGAGTAGAGGCGTTATATACCATGGACCTGCCAGTAGTCAGCACTAAGAGAGAAAGAGAGAGAAAGACATCATGAGATTGTAATTAAATGATGCTTCATAATTCAAAATGTAGTTTTTAAATTTTTCTTTAAAATTTCCAGCGAAGTTTGCCAGTCAATAACTATATTAATTTTTTTCGGTAATCTTGAATCTTTGTGTTACTTGGACTGTTTGAAGTATTGACTTAGGTCATCTTAAAATTTATGGGTTCTGAGATGGTTTACTAGTGGTTTCGTCAGTTTCAGCTTAGGCGCCTCTAACGAGGCTTACTCCTCTGACCCTAGCACAGCTCTGACATGTGCCTAAAAATAAATCTAAATAAACGAAAATTCGACATGCAGCAAGCAGTGCATGTGAATGAATATGTTCATCAAATGCTCAGTTATATTTCTGGTACAACTATATAATTCACACAAAAATATTATCAGTTTTAATAACTACTTAATTACTTTTTAATTCCTATGTTTAGTATTTTAATGTTATGTTTAGATTGTGATGGAATATAATTTACTATGATATTCACTAGTGACAAAAATGGTTTTTCTTAATTTACTGTGTATTTTATTGTATTGTATGGCATTGTATTGTTTGTATTGTACTGTATGGTATAGTATTTTATTGTACTGAACTGTATTGCACTGTATTGTATTGTACTGTATTTTATTGTATTGTATTGTATTGTACTGTACTGTACTATATTGTATTGGAATGTATTGTATTGTACTCTACTGTACTGTCTTGTATCGTATCGTATCGTTGTATCCTACGGTACTGTATTGTACTGTATTGTACTATATTTCATTGTACTGTATTGGAGTGTATTGCATTGTATTGTACTGTACTGTATTGTATTGTATTGTATTGTACTGTACTTTACTGTACTGTATCGTATTGTATTGTATTGTATATTATTCTATTGTATGGTATTGTATTGTACTGTATTGTATTGCATTGCATTGCATTGCATTGTATTGTAATGTAATGTATTGTATTGTATTGTATTATACTGTACTGAACTGTATTGTATTGTATTTGTATTGTACTGTACTGTATAGTACTGTACTGTATTGTACTGTACTGTATAGTACTGTACTGTATTGTACTGTACTGTATTGTACTGTAGTGTATTGTATTGTATTGTTTTGTTTGCAGCAAGACCGGGCCTCCTGGCAGATAGTTTTCTTTCTCTCGGGGGGTATGTTTGTGTTGGGGGGCCTGACCTACCTGATCCTGGGCAGGGGGGTCGTTCAGCCCTGGGCGAGAGAGACCAAAGAACTCACCCACGAGATACACATGGAGGACGCCAGGCTGGCCGGTGATGAGAAGTCCTAGTGATCAGTCCTACAGTGTCCTAGTGATCCTTAGTCTAGGTGATTCTAAGTGTCCTAGTGATCCTTAGTCCTAGTGATCAGTCCTACAGTGTCCTAGTGATCCTTAGTCCTAAGTGTCCTAATGATCCTTAGTCCTAAGTGTCCTAATAATCCATAGTCCTAAGTGTCCTAGTGATCCTTAGTCCTAAGTGTCCTAGTGATCCTAAGTGTCCTAGTGATCCTTAGCCCTACGTAATCCTTAGCGTCCTAGTGATCCTTAGTCCTAGCGATCCTTCGTCCTAAGTGTCCTAGTGATCCTTAGTCCTAAGTGTCCTAGTGATCCTTAGTCCTAGTGATCAGTCCTACAGTGTCCTAGTGATCCTTAGTCCTAGGTGATCCTAAGTGTTCTAGTGATCTTTAGTCCTAGGTCATCCTAAACGTTTTCCTGTGTCCTAGTAATATATGCTGCTCTTAGCAACAGCTTCTGCTCTAAGCTACAGCTGCTGCTCTAAGCTACAGCTGATGCTCTTAGCAACAGCTGCTGCTCTAAGCTACAGCTGCTGTCTAAGCAATGGCTGCAGCTCTGAGCAACAGCTGCTGCTGTAAGCAACAACTGCTGCTCTAAACTACAACTGCTGCTCTAAGCAACAGCTTCTGCTCTAAGCTACAGCTGCTGCTCTAAGCTACAGCTGTTGCTCTTAGCAACAGCTGCTGCTCTAAACAACAGCTTCTGCTCTAAACAATAGCTGCTGCTCTAAGCAACAGCTACTGCTCTAAGCAATTGCTACTGCTCTAAATGGTGTAACGTTTAACGTGTTGTGAATGATGTGAATGAAATGGAAAAATTTATCTAATACTGATTGATTGATTAATTGCTTGAAAGATCAATAAATCAATCTTGAGGACTTTGAATTTGAAACTAGTGAAAAGTAGTTAATAGTAAATACATTTGTTAATTGATTGACTGAAGGCTTAATGACTGATTGATAAATGCATGAAAACATCGACTATCGATGAATAGATAGATATGCAAAGACTGCAATGACTTGGAAGCCAGGTCAAGGAAAAAGGAAAAGAGGAAGACCCTAGACGTACTTGGTTCAAAATGATCAACAAAGTTTTGAAAACTTTGAATATTTCATGGGAAGATGCTGTAAGAGTTGCTAAAGACAAAAAAGAAACGAATGGAGGAATGTTGCCGCCGTATGTTCTCTTCGGAACGCAAGGATCTGATAATGATGAGTAATGATTATTTCACTCAGCCTCCTCAGTAAGCTCTCTAGTTATATGTCTATCAGCAGGTCTGCGGCTGAAATTCCTGTGCGCTGATATTGTATTGATATCAATATTAAAAATATTATTACTAGCTGGAGCCAGTGGCGATGTCGGTAAGGTACTCGACCGCGGATCAGTATGTGCTAGATTCAAATCCTAGGCTCGCCTGTCACTGACATCGCTTTCGAGTGAGGGAACTGACGTTAACCTTAGCTTTATTTTATTATAATATTATTATTATTATTACAGTTTATATTACGTAGAGCGAGGTTTGTACGTGTGTCGGTTTGACGGTAGGGTTGATAGAATACCTGACTGAAAAGCAGGAGGTTATGGATTCGAATCTCAGCTCAACGGTCTCTGACAGCTGCTTGTAGTGTGAAGGTAGACATTTTTCAGTGCAGTCTCTGTCCTTGACTGCATTCGATAACAATGACCAAAATACTAGGGTAACTTAGTGGTTATTAACATCTGGAAGTGGTTATATGACTTTATAGTTGATACCCTTTAGTTGTTGGCTCATCTGGGCTTTGAACTGAGGCCACTTACTTCAGGTGCGAACGCTCTAACCGTTATGCCATATCGACGTCACTATATTATAATATTGTCTACAATTAATCAAGAGTAATTTTGCTTTAAATTGTTTTTGGCAGTAGTTAATGGAATGTTTGTTTGATTGATAGATTATCATCATGCTTTATTGATTGATACTTGTCGATTTGTTGAGTGATGAAGACTTGTTGTTGTTTTGATTCTTTAGTTAATTAATCGATTGATTGATTGATCGATTGATTGATTGATCGTTAGTGATAGTATTGACAGAGCATTAGAGAATCTTGTCTATTTAATAATTATTTGTTTTGTGGCTGCATTGAGTAAATCTGTCACTGAGAGAAGTTCAGATTTGTATTTAAGTCTTTGTAGGTAAAACGTTTTCTTTTTACAAGCATCTTTTCGTTTATATACTGCATTGCTATGGAGCTGCATTATTAAACGTGCTTTCTTTCTTTCTCCCTCTCTCCCTCTCTCGCTCTCTCTCGCTATCTATCTATCTATCTATCTATTTATCTATCTATTTATCTATCTATCTATCTATCTCTCTGTTTATCTATCTATCTATCTATCTCTCTGTCTCTTTCTGTCGCCTTCTCTCTCTCACTCTCTCTCTCTCTCTCTCTCTCTCTCTCTCTCTCTCTCTCTCTATATATATATATATATATATATATATATATATATCTTTCGCTGTCTCTCTTACTTTCTCTATCTCTGTCGCCTCTCCTCAATAAATGGTTTTGTCATTTATTTTACCAGTTTAGTTGTAATGAAAGACGAAACTGTACTGCTACTGAGATTAATAATTCTTGAGATTCCTTAGAATTATTTCGTTTTGTTGTGCTAGCATTTGATGATTTTCATTTAGACATTGTAACTGTTTCCTGTCAGATGGCGCTGTATGCAGCTATGCTATTGTATTAGTTGTATTTTCAGGGATCTGAAAATAACTAGAGAATATTATATATCTCTGTATGTAAAATTGACGTAAACGATTAACGTAAAACTACGTTATGAAAGGAAAATTAATTAACCAAAAATTTAAAATCAATTAATTAAAATTATGTTAATATGAATTAAGTAGGTGATATTTTCCCGTTTTCATACGTAATCCTCATAACGTCAAAGTCTATGTATGAAATTCATATGGGAAATTTTAATATAATTGAACTCTTTCTGTAAAGTATTCTCGAAGACAGATTTCGGCCATGACAATGCTGTGTAAATTTTCGTTATTAGTACTACTACTAATAATAACCATACGAAATAAGTAATTAGACTTAATATTAGAGAGGTGTGTTTACCCCTTAGAGTGATCTTATGATCTCGGTCATCTTATCTATTGCTTACGATCTCATCGGATCTAGTGCCAGTGTGCAGTGGCTGTTATAACTATAAAAGATGCTTTTAAACGTTAGAATTCTGTAATTTCGTGCGTTTGTCATATATTGGATTAAATTACGCCAAAATTATTATAAGTTATAAATTACGCCAAAATTATTATAAGTTATGGACTATTGAGCCGAGTTTAGAATAGGCAATTTTGTGTGTATTTTTCATTGTAGTTTGGTTGTATTTTGTTTAATTTATTTCAATACTTTTGTATGCTCAAATTTTATGCCATTACTTTGTGCGCAGCTGCCATAAGCCAGGCTGAAGCTTGGAGCAAAATTTTTGCATGACTTTTGTATGTAGCTGAAAGTTTTGCATGACTTTTACATGTTGCTGAAAGTTTTGCGTGACTTTTGCATGTAGCTAAAGGTTTTGCGTGACTTTTGTATGTATTGAAAGTTTTGCATGACTTTTGCATGTAGCTGAAAGTTTTGCATGACTTTTGCATGTAGCTAAAAGTTTTGCAAGTTTTTGCGGGACTTTCGTAGAAAAGTGCTTAAGATTTTTGAGAATGTTTTATGTTTAACCTGGCAACGAGATTTTTTTTCTGTGACTATATTGTGCTGTCTAGAATTGTCGCTTATTCTCAAGTAGTGTTATTTTCTTGTATTTTTTATTTATTTTCCATTACGCCACTGTATTGGGAATATTTGTGTTTTGAATATTCATACTAAGGAATATCGTTTTATATAGGCCGTCAAACAATGTAGCAGTGTTTATAGCAACACCTTTGATTAAATCTCACAATTTAATGAAATCTATTATATCTCATTTCTTTTATTTATATTATATTTAATATACCTATAACCTTCATTATAATTTATCTATTTTACTATGCTATTATCATTATCTCGACCTTTCTAGCAATTGCTGTTTTTTTACTTGTTATCAGGTAACTATTTAAATAGTTCATGATCTCTCTCTCTCTCTCTTTCATTAATGTTTTGTATATTAGCAGGTCCAATTTACTTATTTATACTCGCAGTTTACTAACGCTCTCAATTAGGAGGACCCCTTCGACCTACAAATGCAGCATATCTTGAGGTGTAGTAGTAGTTTAATTTGTAGTTTAATGACATTATCTTCAAAGCACAAATACAAAACTGCACATACAAAGGGTCATGAAAGAGGATAAATAAATCCTATCTAGTTGACAGCCCACAATCATACGCAAACATACACAGACAACAGCTCATAATAATACGCCAATTAATGCAGATTACAACACAGCAGATTCTCATAAAGTCGTTTAATGGTATCTCGTGGTTTGATTTACTGAGCTCACCGAGGTAAGATGTTAGACTGGCTCGGAGCTGGTAGATGTTGGTTGGGGCGTTGTAATAAAACAGCTTGTAAAGCTGTTGTTGGAATGTTGTAATAAAACAGCTTGTGAAGCTGTTGTTGTTGTTAGAATGTTGTAATAAAGTAGCTTGTGAAGCTGTTGTTGGTACGGTTGTAATAAAGCAGCTTGTAAAGCTGTTGTGTATGATTCCTAACGAGTGACTGCACTGAATGTTGAAGCTTTTCTCTTTCACTGATTAACGTAACTAATAACATAGAATTCAATACAATTTATAGAAAACAAAACATTGCAACAATTCTTTATCCTAAATTCTGGAATACAATTGCAAACATATTCATTACATTACCAAGGTATCCTAAATTTATCTTTCTCACTCATCTTTTATCTCTCAATCATTTGAAAATGTACTACTGATTTGGTGTCGCGCTCTGTGCATTGATTGACATAAATGGATAGTACTGTGAATGTTCAATCTGACATCTTTCGTTATATACTGTTTTAGCTTATTTGCACTAATGCGTGATTTTTTAGTTTTAGTTTGACTAGTTGGGTTATTTTGAGACCTGTTATAGTTAATATTTCAGTTTATTTCTCGTTCTATTTGATCTTGACTACGTTTGTTCATGACCAAGAATTTCTATCAGTTAATTATCGTTATTAATTGTGTGTTTCTAACAGCGATTGTCTAAAATAGCTAATAGATCAGTAAATAAACCATTTCATACCAAGGGATTAGCAAGGAGGAAATCCCCACTGGAACATCCCTGACACTAACTAAAGAGGAAATCCACACCGGAACGTCCCTGATACCAATTAAAGAGGAAATCCCCACCAGAACGTCCCTGATACTAATTATAGAGGAAGTCCCCACTGGAACATCCATGATACTCATTAAAGAGGAAATCCCCATCGAAACGTCCCTGATACTCATTAAAGAGGAAATCCCCACCGGAACGTCCCTGATACCAATTAAAGAGGAAATCCCCACCAGAACGTCCCTGATACTAATTATAGAGGAAGTCCCCACCGGAACATCCATGATACTCATTAAAGAGGAAATCCCCATCGAAACGTCCCTGATACTCATTAAAGAGGAAATCCCCACCGGAACGTCCCTGATACTCATTAAAGAGGAAATCCCCACCGGAACGTCCCTGATACTCATTAAAGAGGAAATCCCCACCGGAACGTCCCTGATACTAATTGAAGAGGAAATCCCCACCGGAACGTCACTGATTTTCTAATGAGGGTCATATATGATACCGAAACCGACGGTGAACATTTTACCTTGCTACCTTTGCTTTATTTTAAAACTACGTAACAAGTTTTTCCCTAAAATAAATATGTTGTTGTGTGTTGTCGCCACTTGTTGCCTGTGATCCATTGATCTATGTGCATACAGATCTACGCATTGTTTAACCAAAACACCTATTCTGCTGTTATCTAAGACATCTGCGTATAGTAGTCTTTTGTTGATATTGTGCTAGTATAAATGCAAATTTGATAGGCTTATTATTGGTGTTGGTTTAACACATTAATATTGTTTTTGTAGGTTATTGACTCGCATTAAGTTCATTAAAATATTACTCGAAAATTAAATTGGTTCACTGTGTTCTTTATAATTTCGTGACATTCTTGGAATCTTTAGAATAGATCAGGCGAAAACTGCACGTGATACTAGCGCATTTGTCGTGGAAGGCATATCGAAATCACCTCGGAAACTCTATTTAGCTAATAACGTAATCTTGATGTTGCATTAGACTCAGTTTAATTGTAGAAGTTCTTGATGATCGCTGTAGCAGAGCTAGATGCAAAAATCTAAAAGCTAATGTAAAGATAATGTTAACGTCAGTTTCTTCAATCGAAAGCGATGTCAGTGACGGGAGAGCCTAGGCCCGCACATATTGATCCATGGTCGAATAACTTACCGACATCGTCACCGGCTCCCACCAGGTGAATATGTGCCTTGTACTTGCCGTTATCTGTAGCATTAGAGTGAGAGAAGTGTGAGCTTATGGGGAGTTTAATTATTACAAAGTAAACATTTAATTAATAAATGGTTGGGGATAGAGGACTATTTGTGAAGGCTTACAAACGACTTCTGAGTTGAATGAATTATAATTTAAAGCTACGTCAATTAATTTTGATTTAGAGCTTTAAAATTAACTGTGATTAAACGCTAAATCAATTAATGTGATTTAGAGCGAAGTCAATTAGTTGTGATTCAATGCTACATCAATTAAATATGAGTTAAAGTAAAATCAATTAATTATTATTGAGATCTTAATCAATTAATTAGCACTAAGGTCAATTAATAATTAACCATGATTTAAAGCTTGATCAACTGGTTATGATTTAAGCTGATTTAGAGTTTAATCAGTCAATTGGGATTACGTATTTACTATCAATTAAAATGCTAAAAATTCTTGTCGATATCACCGCATAGAAAAGTGGTTACATTTTTCAACAGAAACATATTGCATATGTGCATGAACAAATGCATGTATAGCACAAAAACAAATGCACGAATAGTAAAATAAAACAGAAATAGCTGCTTCATTTAAGAACTTAGTAGGCCTTAAGCCGTGAGACTAGGCCTAGCCTTTAGGCTGTCTAAACCTATAAGCGTATAGTAGACTTTCAGTCGTGAGTCTAGACCTAGCCTTTAGGTTGTCTAGACCTATAAGCGTATAGTAGACTTTCAGTCGTGAGTCTAGGCCTAGCCTTTAGGCTGTCTAGACCTATAAGCGTATAGTAGGCCTTCAGTAGTGACACTAGGCCTAGCCTTTAGGCTGTCTAGACCTATAAGCGTTCTAGCGGCCTTATGACAGATGTGAAATGAACGTTAAGCGCTTATAACTACCTATCTTATAACTACCTATCTTATATCTACCTATCTTATAACTACCTATCTTATAACTACCTATCTTATAACTACCTATCTTATAACTACCTATCTAATAACTACTTATCTTGTAACTACCTATCTTATAACTACATGTACCTACATAATAACTACCTATATAATAACTACCTATCTTGTAACTACCTATATTATAACGACCTATATAATAACTACCTATCTTGTAACTACCTATATTATAACTACCTATAGAATAACTACCTGTCTTGTAACGCTATATCCAACTATATCGGCTATATAAATAATATAACTGTCTTATATATTATTGAGTGTCCCTATAGGCAAATGGTTATAAGTGTAGATAACGTCATGAAGTTTAAATTATAGACCTTGAGGTGAATTGAACTCTCATGGGTTCGATTCACGGCCGCGCTAATCTGAGAGTAATATCTCGGACATTCACTGGACAGGTTATACGGAAAATGGTCTAAATTGCTTAACGGTTTAAACATGGTATTAAAAGTGATAGACATCAACATAGTTGATTATTTCACTATAATGCGTGCTTATATCCAACTACATCGCTTATCTAACTGAGTAATATAAGTGCATACGAGGTAAAATTCAAGGCCTTTGATATTTATTATTTCAAATTTAACATAATACGTGCACAATGATTGAGCAATTCAAATATGAAGCTGTGAGCAAAAATTAGCGCAAAATCTCACCGTCATATATTAATAAAAAACCATTATACCACCGATGTGTGACAAGATATCAGCTCCCATACATTAGATCTGTGTAGTAATAATAATAACAATAATTAAACTGCTACTGTCATCAATGACAACATCAAGCACTATTGAGACAAATCCAAGCCGGTGAACAAAAAAGGTCCAAAAATGGTGCAAATTCCAAAATCCAGAAAATCAGTCAAATTGTGTATGACAAATGCTATCCGTAATCAGCAAACAATAATAGTAAACAAGATTCAAAACTACATACATGTATAATTCTACTCAGTTTTAATTGCAGTGAAATCAGCATTGTAAAGCGTTAATCCTATGATTGTGAACGCGCTTCCCATTTAAAAATCATTCAATGAATCAGACATATAAGGTATGTATTTAGGTAAGTGTAGAAAAATAGAAAAAGCATTCTAATGAAAAATATAGTCTAAGATTTCTATTACACACTCACGTATTTACATGTATATCATCTTACGGCGTCAGATGGCACCAGATTTCTGCTGATTACTCTGAAACACTTAATAGCAGTTCCTCCAATTCAAACATCTGAGGTGAAATAGAGAATAGAGCATATGACCGATATCACCAGTGGAGTCAGTGGCAATATAGTAAGATATTCGACCGCGGATCAGTATGTGTGAGGTTCAAAGCCTGGGTTAGCCCGTCACTGACATCGCTTTCGAATGAGGAAACTGAGGTTAACATTTGCCTTCTACCAACTCTCGTAGACTGATGATAACTGTGAGTTAATCTAAAAGGTTTTGTAAATCGCAGAGGATCATCATAAACAATACACGGACCGTGTATTATAATTGGTCCGTGTATATCGTTAAGTGTATACACATAACGATATCGAAAAGAAATTGTTGGTGTTCATTAATTAACTAAATATAGGAAACAAAAAGAGTGCACAATTAAAATTAACACCAAAAATTGAACAAATATTGCAATTGATACAAAAAAGAGATTTTAAATTTATATCAAAAACATATTAATTTGCACATTCAAATAGCTGATGTCAGTCACTATGAAATACCTTAATGTGATCTATAATCATTATATTTATATATAATTGAGTAACGAAATAAGCGACAGTAATTGAGTAAGGATTTTATATTAAAGTAATTGAGTAAGGATTTATCTCGTTTAGGCGTTAGGCGCTTAGGTATGGACCTGCCAGTAGGCAGTGCACTAAGAGAAAGAATTGAGTAAGCTAAACGTGACTTAAAATACTGTCAAGATGCTGATCTATATGTGAATGGAAATATTGATATCTAAAGCACTTATTTTACTAAATATTGCAGAATATTCCACTAATGAAATTATTATTTTTTAAATTTATTAATTTAATTTTAAATTTATTAATCTTTTACTACTAATGTACACTATAGTAAGGTTTCAGTGTACCTGATACTCTGCAGCAAAAATCTACAATACAGCTTTAATGTAGCGCAGTTTACAACACGTAAAATACTTTACTTCACATATTTTTTAATAATTTTATTTTTAATACACAGTTTTTTTTATCGATATTTAAACATTTGTTTCCGTAATTTCTAAGAGAAAATAGGCCAAAAAGCAATTTCACAATAAGCTTTCGGATAGTTTCTTATTGAAAGTTTTATTTGATAAATCACTATTAAAGCTAAGGTTAACGTCAGTTTCCTCACACGAAAGCGATGTCAGTCGCTAATTTGATAAATCATTATTAATAGAGTTGGAAATGTTGAAGTCATGTAAATTGATTTATTCTGAAGGAATTGGTTGATTGATGATATAATTAACGTCATTTAAATAATTAATTACATGAGTTTAATTTTTTTAACTTAGTTTATTTAAGTTTTGATTTAATTAAAACATTAAAAATGATTGAGTAATGTAACAGTCTCAGTTACTCAATTAGTTTTTATAATATATTACAATTATAATTTGGAATTAATAATGCTAAAATATCAAGAGATAAAGATTTCTAATAATAATATTAATAATAATAATAAGAATAATAAGAATAATAATAATAATAATAATAGTAATATTAATAATGCTTCAGCAATTCTTTTAAGCAGCTAGATGACCTCGAGTAGGCTGGCGGCGATTCTTCACGTATTGCTCGAATCGTTTTTATCAAACCCCAGGTTCTTTACACCGGGGTATTAAAAATATTTAAAAACTAATAATAATAATAAAGGTTTAACGCTTCCTCATCCAAGGATGATGTCAGGGACGTTTGATTTATATGAAAAGCTTCCATATTTCTGTAAAAATGATTTAGATTGACACAGAGTGGCCCATGGATTGAGAGATCCATATAACGACTATTGTATGGCTACTGTTCTTATTCTATTGCATGTAGGATATCTAGATACATATGACTGTTTGATTTAATTAAAATAATTACTTTCTTTTTCATTTAACTGGATGAGTTAATAATTTTACATTGATTGTTTGGATGACTAATTGCTATAATTAATTAATTAATTGATTGATAGTTTGGTTAATCGATCGATTGATTGACTGATAGAGAAATCAGATTTATGGACTGATTGACTGATTAATTTGATTGATAAATTGATTTATGGATTGATTGGCTGACTTTCTGATTAACGGATTTACTTGCTTAAGAAGATTTGCCATTTTGAAATCTTTACGAGTATACAGTATCTCTCATTTCAATCAATAGCAGATTATTTAGCGTCCTTATCTTTAATAAATTAAGACAAATCCTGATAACTTGTCACAACCTTGTAACACATCAGGTTGACGACAGTTCTACTCCTATCACTGAAATAAAATGTCGATTTTCATTAAAAACAGTAAAAAAATTAAAACATCTGAAAAATCCTGTGATCCATAAAAAATATGAAAAATTCATATAAAAAAGCAAAAATGCTTTGTAACAAAATTAGTCACTATACAATCCAAATCCTGTGAAAGTTTATTTACTTACTTTACTTTACTTACTCTACTTAACTTTATTTTACTTATTTTATTTAATTTTAATTTTATTTTATTTGACTTTAATTTACTTGCTTTACGTTTATTTTCTTTCTTTCCTTCTTTCCTTCATTCTTTCTTTTTTTCTTTCTTTCTATCTTTCTTTCTTTCTTTCTTTCTTTCTGTCTTTCTTTCTATCTATCTATCTATCAATCTACTTCAGTGGGTTCCTAAAATAACATTTAGTTTTTGGCTGATCTATTGACAGCTTCAAGTGGGCTAACATTTGAAATCTGCGTAATATCAAGCTACATAATTTACTAGTGCCTCTAAAAGTTTGCCAAGAGTTTTGCATCTCTAAATAAAGGCGGAATCAAACAGTGGAAGCAAAACAATAACTTGACTAACGAATAAGTCGTAAGACACTTCAAGACATTTCGCAATAAAAGGTAACATGAGCACACGGATGAACCAAAAATTAAGCAAATTAGTCACATGGACACTGGTGGTCGAGTGATCACTGGTGGTCAATTGGTTACACTGATGAACTTAGACTCAAGTGGTTGAGGATTCGAATTCACTTCCTGTTCAGTGCTCCTATATCAATTCCCGGTAGAGGTGATCAGACAATAAAATCTCGAACATTCTAAGGACTGGTAAAATGGATAACTGACATGCGGTATTAAGTAGACAGCAAGATGTCATCTCAAATGATCATTTCACTATAATGTGCGTTGAACTGTAGAATACATACTAGGTGGACATTAGACCAATGACAAAAATCGGATAGTGTATGTTCTAACTATCATCTAATCTAACCCTAATTCTATTAATATAACCCTATTCAAATTAAACCTCAACCCCATCCCTAACCATACTCATAAATCTAATCCTTAACTAAACTTAATTTACATGTATTAACTTCTATACACTAAATTAAATAAACAATACGATTTTTGCCATTGATCTAATGTCTATCTACACACTAAACTACTAGAGTTCCACTCATCATGATCCACATCAGGATATACTTATATACCGGTCCTCATCCTCGATATCATCATCAACTGTTTCCTCGGCCTCGTTTCTCAGCCCGCTCTCGACGTGCCCATTCCTCGTCGCATATCGACGCCCGAAGGGGAGCGAGGCCCGCATCAGCCTTATCATCTTCCATCGGCGGCGCGAGGCCCCTAAGTGCCTGCCCCCCGGGTGGTGAGGGCCCCCGGTCAGGGCTCCGAAAGATTTAGAGTGGAAATCTGGAGCAGTGGCGGACTTCTTTAGTTCAGGACGCGGAGGTACCAGCTTTAATCTGCGAATAAATCCAGCAGAAATTATTTAAGTTAAAACACCTTTGTTACTGAGCGATATTTTTTAATATACGTAACTGTATATTGAACAACATGTGCAAATACACATTTGCTTAATTACTGGGAAATTACCAGCTTAACTACCAGTAACATACTGTTACATTAATCATTGTGACGGTAGCTCGAGTGTGTCTAGTCGTCTTGAAGAGAAGCCTTGTGCTTTTGAACCTTGACGTTAACCACCATACAACCTACCTACCTGCCAACTACATGTAAAGTGTAAAAGCAAGAATGTAATAGTGTCAAGACAGCCTGTTTGATAGCGCCTTATCAAGTTAGCGAATGACTTCTTACTAATAGTCATTGCGACTACTACAAATATCTATTACGGTAGCTCGAGTGGGTCGAATCGTCTTTAAGAGAAGCCTTGTGCTTCTGAACCTTGACGTTAAACACACTACGACCACCGACTGGATAATGGTAAGTGAAGCGAATTTGAAGCTCTGCTTCCGTATCACATATGCACTGTAAGAGAAGAAGGGCTTTAAACTAGAGATGGGAATTTTATGAATTTCCAGAGTTCGGGTTCGGTTCGGTTCGTTGAAAATGAAAGTTCGGTTCGGTTCGGGTTCGGTTAGCAGTTGACAATTTGAGAGTTCGGTTCGGTTCGGATCGTTGAAAATGAAAGTTCGGTTCGGTTCGGGTTCGGTTCTAACAAGGGTTCGGTTCGGGTTCTGCTTGCTTTCCAACTCGCAAGAGTTCGATTCGAGTTCGACATGGTTTGGTTTGGATAATGTTGCAATTGATTAACTTTAATTATAATAATTATGGTTATTACAAACATGTTTAAAATGATTTATGGCAAATATGCCTACAAATTCATTAAGTCATAATAGCTGCCAAATTTTTTCACCTGGGTAGAAATATGACAATGAAAAAAGAGAAGAGAAGTGGTAATTATTCCTGTACATTTCTTAAAATATTGCAATTTGACCAACAAATGTTCATAATATAGATATTTAGCTTTATTATTGTATCTGAAATATTCTCCTAGATTATAACGAGCAAATAGAATGCTTCATCAATTTTTAAATTTTTTTTGTCACTATATATTAGAAACGTGTATAATTAAGTGGAAATGTCTTGGCTAAAATATGATCCAATATTTCAGAGACAAAGTGCAATTTTAACATAAAATTGTCAAATAAAGATGATTTGATAAGCACGTGTACTTCCATAGAAAAATGATCATAATATACACCGTTTGCTATCAACTGACCAGTATTAAGCTTCATAATTTACCTTAGGGTGTCAAATTTGAAACTTTCAGATCAATTATGAAGTTACGAAAATAGTTATGAAATTATTGCATTGCTACGGTGCAAAATTATTTATTCTAGATAGTCTTAACACATATAGAATGTCGTATTATAATTATTTGTAAATCTGGCTGCAAGAATATTAAGGTAGCACACTAAAATTAGAAAAATTCATAATTTGAATTTAACAAGAACAAATCCACCTAGATTGAGTCAAGCATTTTCAGATTTTTATGGGATACTCTCATCACTTTTGTCTCCTTCCATATTTCAATGCCGTATCATTCAGACTGTCCATTATCTTCTGTAGGCCCATCTCGAATCCCGCTACCATTCCTTTGTATAGCTACCAATTTAAAATTTGTGTCGGAACCAGCCTTACCTGAAAGTATGCTGTTAGATACTGTAAGACATGTAAATGCAAAAAACTAATATATATCTGTATTGTTCTTACTATCTTTATTTAATGTCAGGCTGGTGTAGAAGAAAAGAACAAGAGTTTGGCTGGGTTCGGGTTCGGTTCGGGTTCGGTTCGGGTTCGGCCTCAGTCTGGGTTCGGTTCGGCCAGAGTCTGGGTTCGGGTTCGGTCAGAGTCTGGGTTCGAGTTCGGTTCGGTCAAAATTCTAGATTTTAGGGTTCGGTTCGGGTTCGGTCAGAGTTTGGGTTCGAGTTCGGTTCGGTTAAAATTCTAGATTTTAGGGTTCGGTTCGGGTTCGGTTCGATTCCCATCTCTACTTTAAACCACAGACAAACGATACATTTAACGACAACAATAAATGCAGTAGAATGTAACTAAATGCAGTGCAATACAACATAATCCAGTAGTCTGCAATGCAGCAAAATGCATTACAATACAACTAAATGCAATACAATACAATATAATGCAGTACAATACAATAAAATGCAGTACAATACAACTAAATGCAGTAGTCTACAATGCAACAAAAACAGTGCAATACAACAAAATACAGTGCAATACAACAAAATACAGTGCAATACAACAAAATACAGTGCAATACAACAAAAAACAGTGCAATACAACAAAATACAGTGCAATACAACAAAAAACAGTGCAATACAACAAAATACAGTGCAATACAACAAAATACAGTGCAATACAACAAAAAACAGTGCAATACAACAAAATACAGTGCAATACAACAAAATACAGTGCAATACAACAAAATACAGTGCAATACAACAAAATACAGTGCAATACAACAAAATACAGTGCAATACAACAAAAACAGTCAATATAACAAAATTCAGCAATGTACAAATCTATGTAGAGTACCGCACTAACTGTGCATAATACAAAGAGCAAAGTAAAACAATGCCATGAAGAGAAAGGTGATGTAGCACAACAAAGTATACCGTAGTCTTTGACTTAGTATTCAAGTATGATAGAAGAGGCCGAGATTATAACAATGTGTGGCTGGCGTCAGTGGCGATGTCGGTATGATATTTGACCGCGGATCAGTGTGAGCGGGGTTCAAATTTCAAAACTTCAAATCCTGGGCTCTCCCGTCACTGACATCGCTTTCGTGTGAAGTTACCGCCGTTAATATTAGCTTTACAAGGTTTTATGTAAGGATTTTCATGGATTACAGAAAGGATTTACTGATTACATGGCGGAACTTGCGGATTATTAAGGCATAACTGAAATAATAAATAGATCGCAAAAATATTGGGCCTACTATATATAATAATTATTTTATAGTCTGTAATTATATAAGAGATCAAGTCAGCCTTGCGTTCAACTGAAGTTAATCAAGTGGTAGCTTGAGATTGAAGACTTTGAGTGAGGATAATAAACCTGTCACTCTATTGATTGGTACAATTATCATCTAATACAATTAGACAATTAATCATCCAATCAGCAAATGAATATTTTCGGATCAGGCAGGCTATAATAATATATGCCACAGCTGCGTTTATACAATTACTTTTAGTGTTGAATTATAATTCATTCTAGATAGCTGGTAAATACCTGGCATAGTAAGATGTGTCTAAAAATATGCCTGGCTAAAAATGACTGAAATGAAATAGCAGGTTTACATGCAGAATAGCCTCTCTCTCGCTCGTCTCTGTTCGCTCTCTCCCTCTCTCTCTCTCTCTCTGTTCTCTCTCTATCTCTCACTCTTTCTCTCTCTCCGTCTAGTTCATTCAAAAGGCCGGTTCATGGCACATAATTCTACTCACACAATACTTTGACTCTCCACTTTTAAGTATTTCATCGATCAACAAGTTAAATCACAGGTGATTTCAGTTTTAATAGGCACCTATCATAAAAGACTACACAGCAGAAGCTTAGGAAGGCAATGGAAAACATTTAGGAGGCACTAAGGTTTGATACAGATTTAGTCACTCTTAAGTGTCTTAGACCATATACAAGTACGTTAACCTTTGACAACTGCGCTCAAGCATCCAAAATGCCGAACCTTGAAGTATTCCATGCCGTATTGGACGGCATCTTCATCGCATGAGGAGTAAAATTATAAAAAATACGTAAAATTATGCTGCTTTTATGTAACACCTTTCTTTGGTGAAATTTTAGTACATTAATCTATTACATTCGTGTGTATTTTATTTCGTAGCATACGTCCCCTTTTTGAATCTGACCTATTTACGCCTTCATCTTTAAAAATCCACTTTGCTGCGTAATATATTTCAATGACATCTGGTATTCAGAATTATTTTCAAAATATTTTCCTTAACTTTCCATGGTTATTGACACTTTTCATGTGTTTTCATAATTTAAGCTCTTCGGATTCAGATGGAAAATTTCATACATCGCTAAATTGTTTTGGCAT
>CAJHZI010000436.1:1410000-1482500 GCA_905160935.1 Enchytraeus crypticus | reverse complement strand
TTTAGTATAAAATTTTCTGTACGCTTACGTAATCTGTTTAAAAATAAGGAAACCCCGTTTTAAAGTCAGCAGATCTTGGGCCCATTAATTACGAAATTCCTGACGACATCATTTAGGGCCTTCACGGCCGAGTGACAAAATGTAAATCTGTATTTTATTGTATAGCACGGTGCATTATAACATGGTATATTATCACATTAGCACTGTATCTCATTGTAATTCTCAACAAGTTGGTGACAAATACTGTCTGGCCATTTCTTTGTGTTGACTTGATGTTTGTTTACACTGCTCTACTGTACAAAACGGCTGATATTCAAACTCCGACGTGTAAAAAGTGAAAACCGGTTAATTCAAAAGAGAGGAGAAACCACGAAATGTCCAGTTTTACAGATTCCAGTGATATCTTCAGAAGTACATTAAGAATAGGCTATAATTTGCATTGTATGTTATTATCAATTAATCTTTCAATTAATCAATGGATGCAGTTAACTGAAACAGAGATGATCAGAGCAACAATAAACAGAGACATATGGAGGAATATGACCATGACCGCCCCGGCTTGGAACAGGCAAGAGGAAGAAGAAGAAGAAGAAGAAGAATTTGGAGTTACAGATATATTTTATATGCTACACAAAAACATACATATAAACACACTTATGCTTACACTCTCATGCATGTAAACATTCTAATGCACACATAGGCCTATATATAAAAACACTTATGCACACATACTCATACATATAAACGTACTTATGCACACACAGGCCTACACATACATATAAACCCACGTACACATACATAATCCACACACTTACAATCAACTCTGCGTCATTTCAGAACTAAATGCTTAGAAATTTTAATACAATAGAGACCTAAGGAACGCAAATACGATAAAACGACTAATATGAATCAAAAATATTTGTCTACAATTTAGAAGATTAAAATAATGACATTGGGAATATATCTGCAGCAAATACTACTACAAAATTTGTGTATTAGAATGAAGCATTGAAAATATTCAAGAACATTTAGTCAAAATTCTAAAAGATATATATATATATATATATATATATATATATATATATGTGTGTGTGTGTGTGTGTGTGTGTGTGTGTGTGTGTGTGCGCGTGTGTGTGTGTGTGTGTGTGTGTGTTTATTTCAGCATCAACACCAAATCACTGACAAATACAAATAGAAATAAACATTTAAATGAAATAAAATTTAAAAATTCCCAGAAACACAGTGTCAAACAGTCAGTAAGATGCGTAAAGGCATCTTATGTTAATTAGTTTGTTTGCAATTACACAATTCTTTTAATCCTCAGATAAGCGATTTGTCCAACAGGTGAGAGTAAATTTATCTATTTCAATTTAATTACGAAGAATTTAATTAGAGATTCTTAATTTGTTTATGAATTTCAGCTTATATATCAACTGTCTTTAGCTGAAATCATTTTAAGTAAAGACTTGATCTTTAAGCGGAAACACTAAAACAAACTATTAACTTTTAATAAATTAAATAATCCTCATATTGTAATTAGTTTTTGATGATTTTATAAATTATGAAGAGTTAATAATAATTTGTTTTTGTATTTCCGCTTTAAGATCAAATGTAAAACTTGCACACAGTTTTACTTGACATAGGCCTACATTTTACAGGCTGCTGGATCTATGATTTGATCGTGCTATTTACGAGCACATAAATTTCAGTGTATTTTTACGAAACTCTCAATAAATTTATGGTCTAGTGTAAAACATGAAAAGAGAAATCACTGATAACGTTGGCACACTAAACCCTGATGCTGATGTCAAAGGTTTTTACTGACGAATTTCAAGCAAATAAGAATTTGAAGCAAACAGGCGGAGAAATTTGATTATGGAAAGAAGGAAATTTTCTTGCAGAATTTTTAGAGAAAGAATAAGTATTGTCGCTGAAAGGCGATAGAGTCTAGCAGCCTAAAGCCACAACTGGTAGACTAGAAATGTCACCTTTGCAGCACAACGAACCGGAACGAATGACACGGACATACAGCGAGCCGCTACCTGCGTCAACTCGATTCGTTTAGTTTGGTTCGGTGTTTGTTCAGATAAAATACTTAATAGGCTGAAGACTTGACTTGTAGGTATTGCAACACGTGTATTAATAATATATGGTCCTAACACGCATTTTAGTGAAATTATCAAAAATGTTGATATATATCTCTCTTAGTGCGAAGCCTATTGGCAGGTCCATGGCATATAACTCCTCCACTAATAGCCAATGCTGGTATCTATCACTTTTAATACCACATTTTTAAAACGTTGGATATTTTAATCCACTTTCCGTATAATCAGTCCTGTGAATGCCTGGGATATTACGCTCAGATCAGCGCGGCTGGGATTGGAACCCACGAGAGTTCAATTCACTTCAGGATCTGTCATTTAAAATTTCATGACGTTTCCTGACGCTCCTAACCACTACGCCGTTGAGCCATTCAAGTATCTATATATTAGTATTAATATTAATATTAATTTTAATTTTAATATTAATATTAAGTTTAATATAAATATTAATAATAATAATAACAATAATAATAATAATAATAAAATTAATAAATAATAATTAATAATTAAATAATAATAATAACAATAATAATAATAATACTAATAATAATAATATTATTATTATTACTATTATTATTATTATTTTTTTACCCCGGTGTAAAGAACCTGGGGTTTGATAAAAACGATTCAAGCAATACGTGCTGAATCGCCGCCCGGCTACTCGAGGTCATCAAACGGCTTAAAAGAATTATTGAAGCAGGCGGCATTAAATCTTTGCAAAGTCATGGAAAGCCTTTGCCAAAGAAAAGAAGTCTCTCGCTTATCGCCGGTTTGCTCTGCAATAAGTCTGCCTATGCCATTATATTATTATTATTATTATTATTATTATTATTATTATTATTATTATTATTATTATTATTATTATTATTATTATTGTTATTATTATTATAGACAAGACATAGCGATTTCCAGCATCTCCGTTTAGGAACTGATGTCTGATATACTCATGGAATTGAGAAATTTGGAAACTAATGCGGTCAGCGAATGCTCACTACTAACTTAAAGATACACAGGTATTAAAAAGACACATATTTTACAACAGTGAGCTGATACGTTTATTAATCTCAATATTTACGACCTACAGACTGGCACAATTAAGCTCTCAAGGCTAATTATTATTAGAGATTTAAAAAAGTAAACCTGGTAAAGCTAATGTTAACGTCAGTTTCCTCACTCGAAAGCGATATCAGTGACGGGCGAGCCCAGGATTTGAACCCCGCATATACTGTTCTGCGGTCGAGTATCTTACCGACTTGGCCACTGGCTCCTGTCAAAAGTAACTTTCATACATTCTCCTGCAGTAGTGCAGTCTAGATTAGCAGGTTTACGTCACATATTTGATGCTGCATATGTTGATTCTCACTTTTGTCTGCTGATTTATCTGTTTTCACAATTATTTGTCGGTGTTTGATGAAATTCTAAATAAACATATGTACTTCTACTACTACTATTTATTTCACAAATATTTTTCTGAAATAAGCCGTTTTATTTCTGTTCTCTGTCTCGCTCATATATGAGACTTCATCCGACTTTATCATCATCTAACCACGATCTACCGCATCTAAATTATGGGGTTCAATTAAGAGACTGCTCAGGTGATTTCCCGTTGTCTTTTTGATGCCATCTCAGTTGTCTCGGTATAATAATTGAGTTATCCGATGCATTTGGTTAACTCATCTCATGTCACTGGCTGTTGAAAAATAAACAAGCCGTAAATTGAATGTCGCCGTAAGAGACGATTAAGCAAGAACTGAAGAAGGCAAATGGAAAGCTACTCAAAGGCTACCCTGCACCTACTGATCCGCTGTCGAACAACATGTCTACCAGACCATTGAAAAACAGAGGAAATACATTGCAATGCATTGTGTTGTATTGTATTGTATCGCATTGTATTGTATTGTATTGTATTTTATTGTATTGTATTGTTTGTGTTGTGTTGTGTTGTGTTGCGTTGCGTTGCATAGCATTGCATTGCATTGCATTATATTGCATTGTATTGCATTGCATTGCATTTCATTGCATTGTATTGTATAGTATTGTATTGTATTGTATTGTATTGTATTGTAATACTCTGCTCACAAACCCTCGAGGATGATGATGATCTCGAAGTGCTCACTGGAGAGAGTCCTGAAGGACACGTCCCAGAGAGGACTGACCCTGTTGATCTTATGTACAGCTGTGACAGGCCACACCAGGAACACAAAGTTGTCGTTGTTGTCAGCCAGACACGTCTCTGTCTGGATGTCCATAGGGTACTGAGAGAGCGGGATCAGCTCTCCTTCCTTTGTCCTTCTGTTACAATATATGTGTACAGTACAGTAGAGTATAGTATAGTACAATGCAGTACAGTATATAGGATACTGAGAGAGCGAGATGAGATCCCCTTCTTTTGTCCTTCTGTTACAATATATGTGTTCAGTACAGTACAGTATAGTATAGTACAAGGCAGTACAGTATATAGGATACTGAGAGAGCGGGATGAGATCCCCTTCCTTTGTCCTTCTGTTATAATATATGTGTGCAGTACAGTAGAGTATAGTATAGTACAAGGCAGTACAGTACATAGGATACTGATAGAGCGGGATGAGATCCCCTTCCTTTGTCCTCCTGTTGAAATATATGTACTGTAGAGTATCGTACAGTACAGTAGAGTACAGTAGAGTAGAATATAGTATAGTACAGTACAGTGCCATTCAGTATAGTACAGTGCAAAAAAGTATAGTACAGTACAGTATGGTATAGTACAGTACAGTACAGTACAGAGCAACACAGTATAGTATGGTACAGTACCGTATATTACAGTATAGTATAATACAGTACAATACAATAAAGTATAGTACAATACAATACAATGCAATACAGTATAGTACAGCACAACATAGTATAGTACAATAAAGTGCAGTATTAAACAATACAGTGCAGTACCATAAGTGTATAGTAAAGTATAATGCAGTACAGTACAGTACAACTTGCACTGTTTTGATCTCGCTTTCTCTTGTGGTCTCTGTATACTCAGTCGTCATCGTGTAGTGCTTTGGCGACTGTTTGTGTAGAGTCTGCAAGAGACGTCCCTGACATTGCCTTACCAGACGTTAAATTCTTTTTGATTGAATGATTATAATGATTATTGCAATAAAAATTATGGTTCTATAAACAACATGTATTACATTTCTTTGAATTGATATTATTACAGCAAATTAAAATAAATATTATATAATAAGTAATAAATAAATGTTATAGTAATAAATTAATTATTAATTATGATAAAACAGTGAGTTTTTTAAATTGAAAACTCTCATAGTAATTAAAAAATGGTTATTGTCGTCGTAAATTTGTCCACCTATCTTTAACCATTTTGTTGTACAATGTATGTTGCTTGTTTTACTACAAGCAACTGTTGTAAAGTGTAGAGATGCCTTATTATGATATACTCCATTAAACATTAAATAGGTTTTCTTTGTAACTGCTACTGATTGTATTACCTCACAGAGCTTAGACTCTTTTGTGGTAACCTCTTCCTGATTAGTTGTATATTAGTTTTATTATTAGTTTCTAATTAAGTAGGGCCTATGCCGTATGTATTTGTTGTTTACAATGACATGGAAAACAACTGAAAAGGTTGAATGAAAAAATAATTAAAAAATATTAAAAATTGAATAATTCAAATTCGGTATTAATATCTTACTGATTTTGAAAATTTCGCTTAATTGACATTATTTTCATAGATAATTTGCATAATTGAAAGTTATTATAGTAATTATAAAACAGTACTTATCATAAACTCGCCCACCTGTCTTTGACCATGAGAGCCCTCATTGAAGTGCTGACAAAGTGAGATCTCCGCATGTCCCCCACTCTGAACAACAGGCAGTATTCATCGTCTCTCTTGCTGATTACGGCTTTCTTGCTGAACATTATCGTATGGGCCCTTCTCTTGGGCTGCGACAGCTTCGAGAAGATGATCCCAGCCATCATCGTCTGTATGAACACTCCCAAACAACACTGGATCATCAGAACGATGAAAGCGTCCGGACAATTAGCGTTGATATGACGAAACCCGTATCCTATCGTGTGCTGGGTTTCTATGGAGTACAGAAGGGCAGTGGGAAAGTTGTGAACGTTTTCCACACATGCGGTCCAGTTAGAGTCACCCACGTGCCATACGTCCCCGTGTGCTGTGGCGATAAAGAACCAGATGACGCCAAAAAAGAACCAGCTGATTAAAAACCCCGCAGCGAACATGATCAGATTATATCTCCACTTCATATCGACCACTGTGGTGAAGATATCGACTAGAAATCGTCGCTTTCGCTTATCCACGCTGCCGTGGGTGATGTTACAGACGCCGTCCTTGTAGACCATTCGTCGGGACGTCCTCTCGTGGCAGTGCCTGCCCTTCCCCACCGCAGCCTTGCCCAGGTCGCACCGCTCGTCGGCGGTGGAGACAGGGACGTAGGCGCCCGGCTCGTGGCTGAACACGCTGTTAGCCCCCTCGCTGACCAGGGAGTGACCCGAGTTGTCGCTGTCGGTCAATAGCCTCGTCCCCACCGAGGCTTCTGTTAAGTCCACCACAGAGCCTGCAGACCGGTGTCGATATTTTCTGAGACTTCCTGCAGGGTTTAGTAGTCTTAACGCCAGCCCGGCCTTGCTCTGATTGTTTTCCGTTGTGGGGACAGAACTGGCGGAGACGTGACGGAATTTTTTTCGGTTTTCGTTGGGGGTTAACAGCCGCGACACTACCGCTACCTCACTTAGTTCATCAGAGGGGGGAGGAGTTCCCCCTGAACCCCCCGATCTGCGCTTGAATTTCTTTTTTTCCGGGGGAGGGGAGACAGGAGTGACGGTGAAGAGAGAGTTGTTGAGGGGAGGGAGTAGGGCTGCCTGCTCCGTCATGGGCTCCCCTCTCCTAGAGGCGCTCTGCCTCCTTATCTGACTGCGAATTTTAAAAATAAATATATATATATTTTTTATCAGATCTTTCAAAAAGAATCAAAAAATAATCCCCGTGTTGTGTCCGGGTTGTTTGAAGTATAGACCATTAAATGGTATTTATATAGTATTTATATAGTATTTATATAGCGTTTATATAGTGCTTATATAGTATTTATACATGTATATTGTTTATATAGTGTTTAGTTAATGTTTATATAGCGTTTAGTTTAAATAGTGTTTAGGTATAGTACTTGTGTTTTGTAGTTTGCACTGTTTCATTTGAAAGACATTTGTTACATTTATTTAGATATTTGTTTTTATTTTCTTAATTTACGTACAGCAAATAACAATTATTACAATAAATAATAACGAAAATCTGATTTAACATTTTAGTGCTGTTAGAATCGTACTCACGTTGCAGCCATTGACTAGATTCCTTTCAGTGCCTACACTAGTGAAGCCTGTAGTCTGTACGCAAAGAGATCTTATGATCTCTTTTCTATACAAAGTCAGCTAGCATAGTTCGACTAGTTAAATCCATGTATCTAACAGTTTAGCTAAAATCAATTTTTTTACAACTTTTGGATCATATTAGCTACTAACAACTAACTGTTCAGCTAAAATCTAACTAACAACTAAAACTAATAACTAACAACTAACAATATAACAACTTACTAACAACTAAAACTAACAACTAACTCATATTAGCAAATATTAGCAACCAACTCAGATACTCGACAGCGGATCAGTATGTGCGGGGTTGAAATCCTGGACTCGCCCGTCACTGACATCGCTTTCGAGTGACGAAACTGACGTTAACACTAGCTTTAACAGCTTTTAAATTGTTACAACTTTTCACTGAATAATGCACTCTGTTGTAATATTGGTAAAGGGAATTTGATTTTAATATAAGGGACTCTTAGGTCCATTAATAGGCCTAATTATGATAGATAACTGGGACTTTATAAAACTAGGCTTAAGTACGATCCGTTAAGTGTAATTATTATTATTTAATTAAAAAGTTTATTAAATTCAATAGCTATCTTACTAATGCACCGAAATAATTGAACGAAATTTGAAATTTGATATAGTACATTTAAAGAGCGAGCGACTTTAAAGTAACAATTACATAAGAAATTTGAACAATATCGGATGCTTATCAAATGTTGTGAAAACATGAAACGACTGAAAAAGCCAAATATTATTAATAAATATCTTGTATTATATCTTATATCTTAGATATTTTCCATAAATTTCTTACATTCAAACCCATGTTAGATTTTTTATCAAATGTGTTAAATTTATTTTGATGAAGCAGGTTGCTCGTCGATTGTAATGACAATTTAAATAGGACTTCATTGTCACATGGCTCTGATGCGAATAGCGATCTGTTTAAGGTTCGTATACCCGAGCTATATTAACATGACGGCTAGATTGGGAATAGAACCGAGGACCTATCGCTTGTCAGGCAACCATTCTATCCACTGGACTATTGAAACATTACACGTAAACAGATGACGTAGAAGGTTTCAGAGAGGCTATCTGTTGGTTCAGATGCACCAGGCCTCTAATGTGAACAGAAAAACTCAGTGATCCTCTAACAATTATAATCAGAATGTTTGATAATATTAATAGATCTGTGCAATCAGATTAATATTTATAAAATCTACGAACTCTATCAAATTCTCTAACAGCAATGTAAGTTGCTATGATCTGCAAATCTTTTATGTATAATATTAAATTAACTTTTCACGTCTAACAACTAGTTACAGTAACTCTTAAGGCAACATCAACATTATAATACCCGCTACAGCAGTTGACTCGCTATTTATAACAGGCACTCTTTGACACGCTGGCTATTTCACAATATCTCGTTGAAATGCTTGTAGACTACTGTAACCGACAGGCGGGTAAATTGTATGTCTCAGATAGGGTTGGGTAGTGGCAGTGTGTGTACAGCTAGTCTTTTTTACATGTTGTTACAGATTAGACCTCAGATTTTAAAACTTTGAACATTTCATGGGAAGATGCTGTGAGGGTTGCTAAAGACAGAAAATAATGAAGTAATGTTGCCGCCCTATGTTCTCTTCAGAACGCAAGAAACTGATGATGATGACAAATTAGGCCTGCAGCTTTCACGTATGAACAGAGTTTATTGATTAATTGGATTTACCTGTCTGCTAAATTCGCACATCAGGGAGAATGGCCACTTTTAATTGGATTTGGATTTAAACCAGAACTTCCCACCCCAAGAATTCAGCTAAAGACCCAGTCCCATAGGGTAACCTCACCCCCACCCCCAGAAATTCCCCGAGCTCTCCCCCCCCGGGCACTCCACCCCTCCCGGGAACTACGCAACGTGAAAACGACCCATAACTCTGGCCTGCATTGGCGGCGCTCTACGCTAATGTTTCTGTTACTCCCTCCCGCAATTTAAAACTTAGATTTATTGACTTAACCCTGTCATTTATAGACCGGCTCTAGACCGTGAAAGGGACTACGCTGCTTAGGGTTAAAATATTGCAACAATAGTGTTTGTGATAGATGTGACATCACACTCTTTCACCCTTCATCCTTCAGATTCACTTTTCTTTAGGCGCGGGTACAGACGAGGGTCCGTGACTCCCCTCCCACTGGCTCGCAGATAAAACTTTTTAATCTATTACTTTTCTTGTGTTCCTGTGTATTTTTATGTAACAAATGTTGGCACTCTCCAACAAAATGCTCTTAAAAATTAAAAATTAAAGTCGCCCTTAAAAGAGTCGCTCTTTAGTCGCCCTTAAAAATTCCTGGCTTCGCCCTGCTTTGATTTATTTATAAATAGACAAGATTGCTACGGTCGCAATATTATACAATCTACTAAACAATCGATAAATTGATAAATTTAGCAATTAAAACACAATCAATAAATTAATTAGTCAATAATCCAATCAATCAATCACTTATGTTCACTTCACTACGCAGTAGGTTTACTGTAGTCATATTTCATGCATTCAGAACTTAAACAGCGCCACTATAGGTAACAGATGAATGCAATGCAAAACCACCTCAGAAGCTAGACTTTCTAAGATAAGGGTTACATTAAGTTAATGTTTTATAAAGAGATCATCCTTGTGTTGGGGGCAATATTTGGGAAATGTAGAGAAAGAGAACACAGATGAATTAAATGAAAGTTTGCGACGTTAATCCAGTCATATTTTAAGCAGTTGAAATTAAAACCAATTTTTATAATAATAATAACACACATTATAGTGAATTGATCAATTACGTGGATTCTATCACTTTCAATATCACATATTAAATCCGTTAGACAGTTTTGTCCATTTTCACTGTAACCAGTCCAGTGAACATCAGAGATTTTACTCTCAGATTAGCGAATCTGAGACCGGGAATAGAACACACGAGAGTTCAATTCACCTCAGGATCTGTCATTTAAAACTTCATGACGTTATTCAGACCACAATCTAGTAATGGCAAAAGTAGGGCTTCAGCTGAAGAAAATAGTTAAGAAGAAAAGCAGTAAGAGATGGAATTTGAACGGATTGAACGAGAAAAGAAGTCAGTTTCAGGAAGCAGTGGAGAGAAAAGTTAAGGAAATGAAGGACTACGAAAGAAGAGGGGTAAATGAAAGATGGTGTCAGCTAAAGGAAGCTATTAAAATAGGTGCAAAAGAAGTTTATGGCTTTCTTAAAGCAAACACAGCTAAAAAACCTTGGATCACAAGCGAGATGCTAGACAAAATGGATGAAAGGAGGAAATGGAAAAGTATTGACACCAGTCATGGCCGAAGGAATATAGAAGCTTAAACAGTGAACTTAGAAGAATTACAGACAAAGCAAAAGATCATTGGTGGAGTGAAAAGTGTGATGATTTAGCAGAATATGATAGAAGAGGGAGGTCGGATCTATTATACCAGGAAGTCAGGATATTAACAAGAACCTATAATAAAAAGAAAGGAGACGCAAAGAACATTAGTATAATGGGTAAATATGGGAAATTGAAGACAGAGCTGGAAGAAGTAAAAGAAAGATGGAGAGAATATGTAGAGTAATTGTATGATAAGGCTGGGAAACCAGTTCAAGAGGATTTTAAAATAGAAGAAGAAAATATCATAGAAGACGATAAAAGGGGCCCCGATTTAATGAGGGAGGAAATTTATTCTGCAATTAACAGTATGAAGAAGGGAAAGGCAGCCGGAATAGATGAAATCCCAGCAGAATTCTTGAAAATGTTGGAAGAAGAAACACTCAATAAGTTAATGGAGGTATGTATGGAAGTGTACAGTACAGGTATTTGGCCAGACGACTTTACCAAGTCAGTGATGATCCCAATTCCCAAAAATGTCAATGCTGTGGAGTGTTCGGATTACAGAACAATCAGCTTAATACCTCATGCATCGAAGATCTTATTAAAGATAGTAAATAATCGCATTCAGTCGAAAGAAGAGATGATACTGAGCAAGACACAATTTGATTTTAGGAAAGGATGCGGCACAAGAGAAGCGATAGGAGTAATGCGGGTTCTTTTGCGAAAGAAGCTTAGAATATGGTAATGACGTCTTTGTATGCTTTGTAGACTTCGAGAAGGCCTTTGACAATTTTATTGGTGTTAGGCCCAACCTCTAGATTTATAATATAAATCAAATGACAAATGTTGGAGATTCTCTCTCTTAGTGCACTGCCTACTGGCAGGTCCATAGTACATAACGCCTCCACTCTTCTCTGTCTTCCGCCTTCCTCTTCATTTCCACATATGAGTGGATCTTAAAATCATCTAACGTTTATAACCTTGGTCTTCCTATGCCTCTTTCTCGTACCATTCTACCTTCTATGACCCTTTTAATAGACTTTCCCCTCTTAGAATGAGTCCTATCCAACTTTTCTTCCTATATCTTAATACATTTATCAACTGTCTATCTTTACCAACTCTCTCCAGAACTTTCTCACTTGTAACCTTTTGAGTCCAGCTAATCCTTTCCATTCTTCTCCATATCCATATTTCAAATGCCTCTAGTTTCCTGACATTGTCTTTCCTTGATGTTCATGTTTCAGATCCATATAGTAGCGTGGTCCATACCAAGGTTTTCGCTGTCTTTATCTTAGTGTCTTTCTTTAGGATTTTTGTTAAGTTTCCTATTATCAAAAGTTTCTTTTGCTTGTGCAATCCAACTATATATTTCAGTCTCGCATTTCGCATCATCTGTTATAGCATGACTTAAATATTTGAAACTCCTTACCTGTTCCAATTTCGGTTTGGAGGAAGACAGGGTTCGGGTTTGGTTCGGGTTCGGTCAGAGTCTGGGTTCGGGTTCAGTTCGGGTTCGGTCAGAGTCTGGGTTCGGGTTCGGTTCGGTCAAAATTTCAGATTTTTGGGTTCGGTTCGGTTCGGGTTCGGTTCCATTCCCATCTCTACACTACACCTTACAAAATAACTCAACAATAGATACTTAACTGAGACAGTGAGCAATGGTTTGTGGCTTCCTGAGGAACCCTAAGGCTATGGAGCAGGACACCAACAGCTTAGCATTTACATAGTAGAATATTTTACCATAATTGAGAAATTTAATTAGTTATAAAATAAAATATTTATGCAAACACATATCACGAATATAACATATCATGCGATATCGTAACATATCAATATCTTATATAATCTTTATTTCACCAAAGTCACGGCAGTAAACAAAAACGAAAACAGAAAACAAACAAGTATCACCTACAGATACAACATAAGATATATCATAAATAAAACTAAACAGAACTAAAATTCTTACTAAATAGATAATTGTTTAAACCAAAATTTACCTATTCAGTATTTAAAACTAGACTTTCAAATATGACCAAAACCTAAACCGAGTCACAGCTGGTGAATCTTTTGTCTGGAGTGCATATTTATTTTTTAAAACTTTGTAATCCAAATAGTCAGAATTGTCTAATTCTATTTTATCATTTAACTGATTAACGGCAATTAATTTACTCAAAAAGTTATACCTATGAAAATCAAGTAATATTTCAAATGGCCAGAAACCACAATACCATTGACAATTCAGTACAACATTTTTATCGTAAGATTTAAATGTTTTAAAGAAAATACTGTTATATACATACGTAAAGTCTTTTAATTCCGAAAAGGACAAACCGGAGGCCGCAATACCATAGAGTAAGATCGGCACCGCCTGAGCGAATATTAATTTTAATAAAACATCAATATGCACCTTTGTTCCAAGTCTCCCCAGTATAGTGTTAACTGAAGTATAAAATTTACATTTACTCTCTTTCCAACAACATTTAAAAGATTTAGCTCTTAAAATATTTATTCCCAAATACTTGATACTATCCACCCAATTAATACAAGTTTCTCTAATTTGCAATGGCTTGCACTGAAAATTGTGCCTAGGACCGATGCGCATACAGTGACATTTCGATACATTTATTGGTAAATCTAACTCTGTAAAAGCCATGTCACAAATATTAAATAATTTCTGAAGATCAGTGACAGAGATACTCAATAAAATAAGATCATCTGCATACATAAAACTATTATAACAGTTATAATTTATGAAACAACCTAATTTAGAAGCTTCTAATTTGTCTAAAACTGTGTCAACAAAAAGGGCAAACAAAGAAGGTGAAAGAACCCCACCTTGTTTAACTCCCGATAGCAGTTGGACACAATCCGATACAGAATCAGCCCAATTTACAGTTGTACTATTTTTGCTGAACCAATTTTCAAGAGTATTAATGATACATGCATTTACTTTTCTACATTGAAGCATATGTAATATGCCATAAACATTACATTTGTCAAATGCTTTACGCAGATCAATAACACCAACATTGACAGTACTCAGCTTGACATTGAAATACTTTATGACCTTTCTTACGGTATGTATTGCATTAATACATCCAACATTATCTTTGAAACCAAACTGCCTACTTGAAGTTGGTAATTGAATGAACTTTTTTATACTATGTTCAAAAACTTTGGAGATGACGGGGCATATAGTGATCCCCCTAAAATCATCAGCTGAGACGACCCTTTTACACCCTTTGAATTTTGGTATAGGTGTAGTTCTACCGATACCAAAAGCGTCGGGAACCAATCCAGTGCGAAGCATTATATTGAAGAGCGTTTTAATTATTATCAACACAGATTCATGGGCATACAACAAATGTTCGATCATCAGACCATCACTACCTGCAGCTTTATTTAACTCAAGACAATTAATAGCATTTCCCAAGGATCTAACATCAATAACAACATCATTTGCTTCGGAAGTATATACCAATTTTTGCTTTTCGTATGTCTCTTTAAATTTATTATGAAATATTTCAGAGTTTGGTGTACAAGCAGATTTGAAATTATTTGCTATGTGGTTAGCAATGTCACGATTATTTTGAAAGCCATCAACCTTTATTCTATTGAAAGTATTATTATTTTTAAAATGACCCTTCCAGCATTTCCAAAAATTATTGGCTTTCGTTTCTAAAAGCTGTTGTTGTAATTTATCAGATATTACTTTAGTTGAATTGATTTTAGCAAGATTAACAGCTTTCTTGTAATCCTTATGAGCTTTCTGCTTAGCATCATATAAAGGCCCTGCATTGGGCCTCCCAGCTTTTTTCCACTCACTAAACTGTTTAGCGGAATAACCCTTAACCTCAGTCAAAGAACTGTTCCACCAAAATTTTTTGACCCCTTTCTTACTTCTATTTTTAATAGTTTTCATAGAAGCATTGTATAATACGGTAACAACTTCATTGTAAACGTTATTAATAGATGATTGATTAAATAACTCAGGTCTACTATCATATAGCCGGTTAATATCAGTTTCATTTAGTAACAAGAATAATGGGTAACATTCTTCTCTTGTCATTTTATAGTATTCTGTTTTATTAGAATTGACCCAGTCTAGATTGAGTTTAACATTCGGAGTAGAAGTGCTAATTTCATTGACTGCTTGTAAATCGTTAACAATACATTGCACAATAGCGTCACGCCTGAGGTTCAATACAACTGGTAAGTGATCAGACAGATTGTCAAAATCATTAATAGTAACTAACGAATGTACAAATCTCATATTAACATTACTGACAAGAAAATGGTCAATGTATGAATAAGCATTGCGCTTCTCCACGGCGAAAGTATACATAACTTCGCTAGGAATCTCAAGATGTGCATTACACAACTCAAAACCTAGGCTATTAAATCTAGCATTAATAATTGTGGATTGAGTATTCGTCTTCAACAAATTGCAATTCATGTCTTATATCGTGGATATTAATATCAAGCGACTCTTCAGCGCACTCACAAGTGGCAGGTTCAATGTACATATTCATACTCAAAGTCGCCTTTACGACGTATGCTGTCCGCGGTTGGTCTATACATGTACATCCTCAACCCGGACATAACACGTTATGTCATGTTATATGTTATATTACATTATTATGTTATGTTACACGCTATGTTCTGTTACGTTATGTTCTGTTACGTTATGTTATGTTATGTGACTTAATATTTCATTCTACGTTATGCTTTGCTATGTTCACTGGCCTACGTGTAACTAACCCCCCCTCCCAATGAAAGGGCTGTCAACTATCTACTCCCACGCCAGAAATAAGGACTATTCGAAAACAATTCTGGCAATTAAATGATAATAATATACATGTAAGTTTTATTGGTAACCCTTAAAGTGCCCTTTTCTTTATGTGGCAACCAAAGAAATATGATTTCAAGGCTTGTCAGTGTATTATTCCAAGTTCTTTGTTAGTAGCGGAGTCATTGTTACGATTTGTCGTTGTATATAAAACGTTATGAAGTTTTACTGACGCGCATAGTTTGATATTTTTACTGGATGAGGCAGATATATTTACTATTTTACTATTAGTTCAGGATAAACTAATATTATGCAGCAGGAAAATTAATGCACTGTCGTCAATTCAGTGAAACGAGAAAAGGTTAATATGTCTCTTATTATTTTAACTTTTATTATTTTAACTGTCTCCAGCCAATGGCGATTATGCTTTAAAATTTTCTAATTAAAATTATATATATATATATATATATATATATATATATATACGTGTATATTAGATTATATTATGTATATTACGTGTTTATTGTGTATCGATAGATAACGCGATGTTTAAGACATGGACGATTGTGAAGCCCGCGACCGAACCAATTCTCTCTAAAAAGGCTTGTGCTAAGCGCGCTAACTAATTCCTTGAGACAGTTTTCCTTTGATAAAAGTTTTACATTCAACTGGCTTGACCTTTTCGACGCCCTGCTACTCTATTGCTGTCACACTCGGTACACACCTGTGGACAGCAGGGACACACGGGTTCTTTATAAAGATTTGTGACATTGATCTCTAGAAGTTTTTCACATTATTTATTTCCGGGTCGTCAATCAGGCATTTGTCCTATTTGAATCCTCATAGAAACAGTTAAACTAAAGTATTCCCATATACAGCTTTCGTTACGTCGACCCTGAGCCTCAGCCTAGACTCGTGCTTAATTTAATTTATGTGTGCATTACTGCAAAATTTTAAACCTATTTTATCGCGAGATTACTATTAAAATCTGCGTCAATTATATCACACAACTAAAACCTGACCCGCCAGGAATAAGAAGAAGAAAGAGCAATGGCATTGTCTTTCTAGATCAGAACTGCATTGTGCTCCATTACCAATAGCAGCCAGAGTTTCATTAAACTCGCTGTGTTTTTGAAACCTATTTATAGATTGTTTGATATAACTGGTATAAGTAGGTCGGTTAGATGTAAGATGAAATGTTCAAAATGCTGCTGCATCTTCCAATTAAGAATTCACAATTTAATTGCTAAAGTCAGACAAATAACATCAATCAATTTAGCGGATGAATGACAAGCTCGGTAAGGTCTCCAGTTGACTAGTAACAGAAGCCGGGTTCAAATTCAGTTCTTTCCGTCGCTGATGACGACTTAGAAACCTGAAACTGAAGCTGAAGTAGGCTTTATTTTAATAATTAATCTTTCCATGAACTTAAAAGTAAATTAAACATGAAGTCAGACCAGTTTGTAGCGTAATCACGTGATATTTAAAATATCTGGAGACTTTAACATAGACTACAAACAGCAATAAAACCGTATACTTTACGATAATCAAGTTCTCTTAGATAAAATACAACGCACTGTTGCCCATTACGCAAATATACAAATAGAACTTGGAGTCGTTAACATCTATGATGCATTCTTAAATAGTCCGTATTAAAACTAGAAACAGTCAAATGATGTCCTTATTAAATAAATAAAAAATAGCACACCAGATCATAATAAGTCTATTTATGCAGATAATAATAATAATAAAGGTTTAACGTCCGTTTCCTCATACAAGGATGATGTCAGGGACGTCAGGATGATGTCAGGGACATCATCTTTGGATAGATAGGCCTATATGGAGTTGTAGTATAAAGTAAAGAGCATTAGAGTTAAGCGAGATAACTGACAATTAGCTGATTAACTAAATAGACATTGATTGACAGACATTGATTAACATACATTGATTAACTAAATAGACATTGATTAACATGCACTGATTATAAGATTGATTAACAGATTGATTAACTCAACATTGATTAACAGATTGATTAACTCAATTGAGATTGGTTAACAGACTGATTAACTCAATATATATTGATAAACAGACTGATTAACTCAACATTGATTAACAGACTGTGATTAACACATACTTGAAGTTGTCCATGGGTTAGATTCTCATTTTCATTCGTTTGGACTACACTACTCCGCACTTTTAACGTTTTACATTTACATAAACGCATTCTTAACTAATTCATAATTAACATTGACAATTAACTCATTCACTTTTACATTCATAACTCATTTTTAACGCTTTCCACAAAAATTTGTATCCGATCAAAATTTAAATTTTGGTTTGAACGAAAAATAAAACCCAATCGAAAGTTAAAATGACTTTAGCACGAAAGTGAAATCTAAAAATGAGTTTAACTTTCGGCCGAAATCGAAACCGAAAGATGAAATGCGATCATATCATTGTTACATGACTATGTTGCATATGTTCATGTCGAAAGATGATTAAAAATGCGTTTAAAAATGTTCGATTTTCAACCGAAAGTCAGGACAACTTTCGGCAGAAACCGAAAGAAACTCGAACACTAAATCTTAACTCTAAAATCGAAAATATACAGAAAGTATAACGCAGTTGTAAAACAGCTACCTTCTGTTTCGAAATAAAAAACGAAATTTGATCTGCCTCTAATACTTACATATTAGCACAATTTAAAGGTTCTGCCTATTACTTTGACAGTTAAGATGATGATGTGATAACAAATAGTAAATACAATATAAAATATCAAACAGGTAATATTGTACAGTTATTTTCATGTGATCCCATTTCTGAGATACTATCAAGAATGAAAAAAATTTCGAAAGATCTGGACAAAGAAAACTAGATGAAATAGTTATTGAAAGAAGGTTGAGGTTCTAAGGACACTTATTGAGAATGCCTCATGATAGATATGAGTAAACTGAAATCAACTGGAAGCTATAACGAGGAAAAGGAAAAGAGGAAGACCTAGGAATACTTGGCTCAGTACGATCACCAAAGGTCTAAGATCATTGAATATTTCATGAGAAGAAGTTGTGAGGATTGCTGATGATAGAAACGAATTGAGGAATGATGCGGCCTGTTTTGGTCAGAAAACAAGGAATTGATGATGATGATGATATTGATGATGATGATGAGGATGATGATAAAGATGATGAACATTATAAAACCGTCCAAATAACGTTTCATCATTAAATCCAATCGGAACGCGTATAACAACAAACTGGCGACGATGAAATAAACATTAGATTTATCACAATAGAGCTTTCAGTTTTTAATTAATAGACGTCTACAACTACTAATTATAAATGTCTCGTATCTATACCTTTCTTACAAATTCTATCTCGAAGCTGGTCTCCCTAATGTGATGTCACTGATCAAATAATGTTTTCGTGTGTAAATCCGGACTTTAAAACTGATGAACGGATCTCAATTGCGGAAAGTTCTGGCACAGACTTTAAGTTTCTATGCAATTGAATAATTTGCAAATTATTTCAAACCGCGCATTAGCCGCATAGATATGTAAACTGTTTTGGTTGGTCGATGGTTTGCTCATTACAATCTTCATGTAACCGATGTTTGGATGTATATAGGAATCACTCTGACGCCTAGTATATCTAGTGAAGAAATGAAACATTATCATCTCTTATCAAATTCTGTTTACAGAATTGAAAATAATAATATAAAATGTCAATTAATCTGGTATCACAAAGAATTGCGTAGAATTATAGTAGTACAGAAAAGTCCACAAAAGATTTAGATAGTTTCTTTAAAATCAACGAAAAATTAAAATTCACATGTCATATGCATTCAACTATCATCATCTTGTATCTCCTTCAATCCACATGTAATCAATGTGAAAAACATCTCACAGCCTATAATAAAATAACACTTCACAGGCAATTTATGCTAAAGCATCTCACAATCTACGCTAAAGTAATATTTCGCAAGCAATTTAATATTAAAGCACCTTACAATCTGTGTTAGAGATAATATTTCACATTCAATCAACTTTTAAAAGTTCAGGGGTATACTATTTACACGGTCTACACTGATCTGCATGACAAACTAGACATCGCTTTTAAGCATCCCAAGATACATATCTAAAATGAGTGAATACATCATTGTATCTCCCGCTTTCTTGGCATCACTCAGGTATGATTAGTAAGAAAAATGAGAAACAATTCAAAGAAACTGTAGAGATAGAAAAATGAAGTCTGGAGGACTCATCTTATCAGCCATTTATTTAGTAGTGTATATATAAATATACATATTTAGTGGATATATAAATCTATATCTAGTGTAAACATATATGTATATATGGATATCTATACGATCTCCATCACTCTATTCTGCTTGCTCAGTGTCTCCTTTCATCCGTCCTTACTCCACTTGAGGGTCTTCTTCGTCTGGTTCAACAATTTCCGGAGGTCCAGGGCTCTGATATGATTCAACTTCTTCTTTAATGTTTATTTGATTTACCTGACTCACAAGAATTGTCTCAGCTTCCTCTCTTCCCAGTCCCTCCTCCTGTTTCACTTGTAGAACTTCCTCACCACGGAGTGTCACATTTCTATTTACTTGTTGCTCAGTCAGCTGTTGCTCGGTTTTTAGTGTCCTGAGTCTTCCTTTTTCATTTCTCCTTCGCCTGATCACCTCTATCAGTAGCAGCTGAAATTTGCTGTACGGCTTGTCCCTCTTATGCAATGAAAAATTTGGATTTCCCGCTAATGTTTCAGTTTCTTCAAATTTCTGCAGTAAATCCAAGACTACTTTTCGCCGTATTTGCTTCATTTTTTCTTTAATCTTATAAATTGTTATCAGAATTTGACGCTCTGCTTTCCGAAGAGCTTTTGCGCAAGACTGAAGGTTTATTTGTTGCAGTGGGTCTTGGTTCGCTGATTGCTGCTGTAATAAATATAGTATTTTTGTTCGCTCACGTTCAGTCCTATTCAGAGCAGCTTCAAATTTAGCCACATTGACGCCTAATCTGTAAATCTCCTCTACGCTCTCCATGTCTACAGGGTGATCATGCCGTGCACTATGATACCGCAATATTTCTTCGTAATAATCTCGTTCACGAGTCATCAGACTAGCTCTGAAAGCATGCAGATCAATAATCTCAGGGGAATTTTTAGGGGCTGGTTGTGAACATTGTGGATAGTTAGAACCAGTGGTTGCTATGCAATCCTGACGCAATGGCTGTGGACTTTTCGAATCTATGGCAACTTGGTTACCTTGTTGAACAATCTGTCGTCTCTTGGAAACACTGGTAGCTTCGTTACCTTGCTGATTTATTTGTGCACTATTCGAAACGCTGACAGCCTGGTTACCTGGCTGTGGTCTCTGTGAACTCCTCGAACCCACGGCAACTTGAATACCTTGCTGAATTAGCTGTTGACTATATGATCCTCTGGCAGCTTGATTACTTTGTACTAATCTCTGAGAACGCTGTGAACTATTGGCAGCTATGTTGCCTTCCTGTAATCTCTGTGAATTCTTCGAACTACTAGCAGCTCGGTTGCCTTGCTGAATTACATGTATAGGTTGACTATAAGAGCCCCTGGCAGCCTGAGTATTTTGCTGTAATCTTTGAGGGCTCTTTGAACCACTGCCTGGTTGGTTACGTTGACGAAATCTCAGTAAACTATCCCAACCACTGCCACTTTGGTTACCTTGACGAAATCTCTGTGAACTATCCCAACCACTGCCACTTTGGTTACCTTGACGAAATCTCTGTGAACTATCCCAACCACTGCCACTTTGATTACCTTGACGAAATCTCTGTAAACTATCCAAACCGGTTTGGTTATCGTGCCGATGATTATCACAATCACTGCCTGTTAGGCTATCTTGCCGAAATCTCTGTGAACTATACCAGCCACGGCCTGGTTGGATATATGGACGGAATATCTGTAAACTTTCCAAACCACTGCCGCCTTGGTTATGGTGCAGAAAATTATCCCAACAAATGCCTATTTGGTTATCTTGACGAACTCTTTGTGAACTATTCCAACCACTGCCACTTTGGTTATCTTGACGAACCCTTTGTGAACTATTCCAACCACTGGCTGCATGGTTATCTTGACGAACTCTTTGTGAACTATCCCAACCACTGCCACTTTGGTTATCTTGACGAACCCTTTGTGTACTAGCCCAACCACTGCCACTTTGGTTATCTTGACGAACCCTTTGTGAACTATTCCAACCAATGGCTGCATGGTTATCTTGACGAACTCTTTGTGAACTATCCCAACCACTGCCACTTTGGTTATCTTGACGAACCCTTTGTGAACTATTCCAACCACTGGCTGCATGGTTATCTTGACGAACTCTTTGTGAACTATCCCAACCATTGCCACTTTGGTTATCTCGACGACGTCTCTGTAAACTATTTGAATTACTGGTTGCATGGTTATCTTGCCGCAATGTCTGTGAAATATTTGAATCACTAGATGAATGGCTATCCTGCATAGATATCTGTGAACTAGTAAAACTACCAGCAACTTGGTTATCTGGCGGAAAAGCTTGCAAGGAATCCATAGTACTTGCTTTCTGCTGAGATTTTTTTATTAATTCCTGTGAATATTGTAACAGAGCAGCTGTTCCTCTTTCTTGTTGCAATTTCTTTTCATGGTCGACGAATACAAATAACTGATTATCATTATTATAATACTGGCTCAGTTCCTCGAAGTTGCCCTCCATGGCTGCCTGTATGACCCAATCTAGACTATCTTCACCTGACGGTAACTGATCTTCTGAATCATCTAGAATAAAGTCCTGGTCGTGTTCTATTTTAACCGTAGCTCTGTCTGTCTTGATATCATCTTCAGAAACAAATTGCTGCTCCAGGTAATCTTGACTATCCGGCTCTAAGGACAATTGAAATGCAGAAGTCTCCGGAATTGACGCATTACTAGATTCTTGTAAACTGATATTGCTCTCTGACGAGTGTTTGACCAATTCTTCCACTGGTCTACCCAGTTCGTCGTAAGGCAGTTCAGAAGCTTCTTCTGTGTCCGGCGGTGCAGCACCAAGACTAGCGCTGGCTCTTTGCCTTGAACCGGCTCCTGATGAAATTCTTTCTCGCTCTTTACAGTAATGATTGTATTCAATATATACAAGACTACTAAGAAAATCGGATAGAACTTCAGGACTCTCAGTTATTCGTAAAGTAGGCGAATTGGAAGTTCTTGCTGAACTGCTGTTGGAATGGCTGATTCCATAACTTAGGTCGCTGTTCGTATTTTGAAACACTTTTGGTCTTGCACCTAAGGATTCATAAGATAGACCCTCGCTTGAGTGTAAAGTTGAAGATCCAGCGGATGTAAAGAAACTTGAAGAACTGTTTGCTTGCGGTAATTCATCCAAGTGAGCATCTAGGAGTGTGTCGCAGTCAGGTTGCGAGGTTCTTCTACTAGCTGATGACGAGCTAGTTCTTCCATCTCTCCCACACCCCACACCCGCTGAACTATCCACCTTATATGGCTTAGGCTCTGCGATATAGGGCTGCTGCAAATTTAGACGTGCTCTAGCCATTGCAGCTGCCAATGATCTAATTAGAGGATGGGTAGCTGGACCTAGAGCTGTATCTCTCGGCTTATCTGAAGAGCGTCCTGATGCTGAAAATCCTTGAATTGATTGTGAGGCTTGTTTAACTACTTCTTGTACCCCACCACTGGCCGCAGCTGATTCACCGCTCACATTATGTCTTAAGAGGGAGCTTGAACTTAAAATCTGAGGAGCTGTGGAGATAGAATCCGATGGTTGATTATCAGAAATTAAATCCATTTGCTTGTGTAGAGACCAACCAGACCTAGATACCCCCTGTTCTGAATGTGATGACCGTTGGGAACCTGCAGCTTCCATCGAAGGCAATTCTTGGCTATTTGAGGGGTCATCATCAGTTGAACTTCGTCTTGAAGTCGATGGTCTGCTTCCATAAGGCTTATCTTGATGTTTACGATCTGGTCTTCTCTTGGAGGCTTTGTGTGGGAATGGTCTCGGAGCGATATTTCCTTCATCGCATTCTCCTGACATCCTAAAACCCTCATTCGTGGATTGAGAAGTTCTATTAGGACTACGCGGAGAGGGACCGAGCAACTCAGGTCGCTCAGGAGGTTGACGGTATTCAGATGGTTTTTCTGGAGATGATTCACCTGATGATGATTGAAATACTGACCCTTGTAACTCTCGCTCGTTGTTACTCGATTCACTTGCCTCAAATCTGCCCTTTGTTAACGCACTTCTAAGAATTGATCCAGGACGAGCACTTTCTACATTTATCGTTCGATTTGGCTCGTCTTGTTCAGATGTTTGACGTAGATTATTGCAGTCATGATTCTGAGGCTGCATACTCGCAGTTTCTGCTATTTTCAGAGAGGGACCGAGGAACTCAAGCCGTTCGGTGGGTTGACGGTATTCAGATGGTTTTCCTGGAGATGATTTACCTGATGATGATTGAAATATTGACCCTTGTAACTCTCGCTCGTTGTTACTCGATTCACTTGCCTCAAATCTGCCCTTTGTTAACGCACTTCTAAGAATTGATCCAGGACGAGCACTTTCTACATTTATCGTTCGATTTGGCTCGGCTTGTTCAGATGTTTGACGTAGATTATTCCAGTCATAACCCAAAGACTGCAAACCCAAACTCGCCGTTTCCGCTGTACTCAGCCCCGCACTTGACATGTGAAGCCTCTTCGTGTTCTCTGATGGCCCTGCCACTGGACTATCCTGAACTACTCCATGTATTCCTTCAGGATTCCCTTGTATTCTGCCTGAGCCTTGTCCACAATCTGCACCAGTTTCAGCTGCAGACGAATCGCTGGACATATTTTTCAGTTTTTCTAGTGCTCTGATTACATCATCCTTCAGTATGAATTGCTCAGCTATTCTCAAATCACTAGGCATAATAAAGCTTAGAGGATCCGCTGAAAAAGCTTTTTGATAGGTTAACTGCTCCGATGAATGATGTCCTTCTTCTCTCTCTGATCTTTCTCTAGCGTTACCATATTTTCTTTTACGTTTCGATCCAGACATATTTTCACCCGTTTGTGCATCGAATATTGAACTGGAATTATTTCCACCCGATGCAGCTTCTGAGTGCTCTGCATTAAAAACTGAAAAGGTTCTGTCAGCTCTTCTGGGAGATTTTGCAGGAAGACCTTGTGGGGATCTGAACCATCCACTGGGAGCCTCATCACCTGGAGTAAAGTCTGCGGACTCTTGCTTTATCCCTCCCTCTTCTACTAATCTTCCTAAGGCTCCTATCCCACTGGTGGTGGATGGCTGCGGCTGGTCGGATGATGTGGGGAGTTCCCATGAAAGAGAACCTTGTTCATCAATTGAAGGCGGTGTCTGGTCCCCCCAGTGCCCCGCGGCACTCTGATGAAGAAGTCTCTCAGACTGGGGGCGAAGTGGCGTCAGGTTCGTCGATGGAATTACAACCACTGGTGGCTGTTCAGTATTGAACCCCAGTAGCAGATGATCAGATCCTTGCCTATCATATCCAGGCACTCCCATCGTCTCTCCGACTTGCTCTTCCTTCAAAACCTCACCAGTTATTGAGGTCGCAGCTGAATAATACGCAGGTTCCTAACAAGTAACACATTAAGCAAGTTGTTATTCCAAAATGTAATATCAAATCTATACCATAGACTCTATAGTGTCGTTAAGTGTAATACAGTACCTAACGTAATAGCTATGTCATTAACTCTATGGCGAGTGAACAGGCTCAGAGAATTCTTTTGCCTGTTTTTCGAGACACGTTCAGCCCGTGAGTGCAAAAGCTGTGAGTACTAATTGAAATTTAACATTTTTCTGCGAGGTTTACCTCGCTGATAACCTTTTTGGATAAGGATTTGAATGGATTGGGCCGGTAGTTGGTTGGTATGTTGTTCGATACGTCATGAGTAGGAGCAGGGTTCAAAACCAGTGATATTCCGATCACTGTCGCCATCGATATACCATTGACCAGGATACAGCTGCATTAAACCTGGCTTTAGCTTTCAGCTTCCCTTTTTGAGGCATACGTTACAAAGATAGGGAGGCATCTCTGAGGAAACAACGCTAACAATTAGACCAATTATGTAAGACATGGAAATAATTAATAATAAATAATAATAATTAATAATAAATAATAATAAATAATAATAAATAATAATAAATTATAATAGTAGTCACTTTCTAGTCAAAAATGCAATAATATAATCCAAAATACATTGCCATCATCATCGTCGTCGCTTGAATCCCAGTTTAGTTAGGGTCAAGATACGTATTGACTTTTTTCCATTAGGCCCACTATTGCTAGAAAAGTTTTTATGCCCTTTCCAAACGAATGTTATTTCTGACGTTGATTTGGATCATAGTGCTTTGTCACCTGTTACTGTGTACGGTTGGCATATTCTTCAGCAACACTGACAAAATACGTATATCCCGGACATAACATTTTAATCAAAACAAACTGACCAATATTAATCAATAAAATACAATTAATATTTCTAGTACAATTTCCTAAGCCGAATATGAAAATAGGTTTATTATTTTGTTTTAGGAAAATAGATTACTACATGTATGTAGGCCTATTTATATAGAATTAAAAGTATGGAATTTCAACCGTGTCCTTCTTCAACCATATCTTCAATCCTTTCGGCCATCAAACCAATTTCGGCAGTGGAATACAGATCACAGTAAATTTAAAGACGGTAAATAGTAGTAGATTTAAATTTGCTATTATTAATTTAATTTATTATTATTAAGTTAAATAATAGTAAATTTAAAGAAGGTTTTGCTCAACAAACCCCTGTAAAACTCTTTGCTAACGAAGTGGTCGATTCTTCTAGAAAAGTGGAACATTTTGAAGCCTCCTCTTGAAGTCTAGGTGGCGCTCTTCCAGGCGGCGCGTTTTCCTTCAGCGTCATCCTCTTTCTCGGCGACGGAGATCCATCGGAACTGTCGGAACTCTTTTCACCGGATCCAAGCGTTGTGATGGGAGAGTTCTCTCTGGATACCAAGAGGTCCCTTCTCGGACACTCCTCCGATAATCCCTGCCTGGAAATCTCTCCAGATTCCACCAGGACTCTTAAGTCAGCATCCAAACCATCAGACTGGATAGAAGATGAGGAAGTTGTTGCGTCTGCTCGTGACAGATCGATGGCTCTCTCTCTATCGCTCTCTCCATCACCCTGATGTATAGGTGTTTGTCTGTCAGAGGCTTCCATTATATTCTCTTGTATTATAAATATTCAATTTAGCTGAGATTTAAAACAATTTAATGTTATGAAATATATCTGTGTCTGAAATTATAAATATTATATCTAGATCGATACGAAGATAGGCCTATCTCCATGTTATTCATGAAAGGTGTAGTAGATATCTCAATCATTAAAAAAGCTGATGTTGACGTCAGTTTCCTCAGTCGAAAGCGATGTCAGTGACGGGCGAGCCAGGATTTGAACCCCGCACTTACTGATCCGCAGTCGAATGTCTTACCGACATCGCCACTGTCTTCAGCCGGTGATATTAAATGAATATTAATGATTATTATACTTGTATGTACAAGTATACATATATACAAGTCTGGATACTGTGGGATTGACGTCGAACTTGACAAGTGAGCTGAAAGAAAAAAAATCAATAATAATAATAATAATAATTACGATAGCAGTAATAATAATAATAATAATAGTAATTATAGTAAAATTATGCAGCCTAGTATGCAGCGGAATGGTATAACAAAGTGTAGCATAGTATGCAGCGCAATGACATTCCAGTGTACAGCACAGTATACCGCGGAATGGTATACCATAAAATAGAATAATATGCCGCGGAATGGTACATGTCGGCCTACATGCATGCCATAGTATAACATAGTATGCAGCGGAATTGTGTAGCATAGTATAGCATAATATGTAGCGGTATATATACATTATAGGACTCTTCAGGATATCAATATTTAGTGAACGAGTAGGATCATAATTATCAATAGGTATATTAACATTAAAGCTTTTAATTTTATAATATCAATTTCTACAGTCCTTAAACATATATATTTATCAACCTCCATATTTATTTACGCTACTATTCAACTAGATGGTTGTTATGAACTAAGCTTTGATTAACCACGCTGACAGAGCACGTACCTAGTCTGTAGTGAACATTGATCAGTCTTCACCTCTCGATAATTATCTCCAAGTTTATCTCAATTAATCTTCCACCCGTGACGCTGTCAATTGTATGACAATATCGAATATGACAATATCGAATATGACAATATCGAATATGACAATATGACAATATCGAATATGACAATATCTAATATGACAATATCGAATATGAAAATATGACAATATGACAATATCGAATATGACAATATCGAATATGACAATATGACAATATCGAATATGACAATATCTAATATGACAATATCGAATATGACAATATGACAATATGACAATATCGAATATGACAATATCGTCAATACGAAAAGATGACAATTTCATCAGGGACAATATCGAGTGCCAAAGGAATAAAAGCAGAGTAGTTGTTGTATTGGTTCAATATACTATACAGATCTCCTGAAATTTACAAATTAAATTAAATTTCTTTAAATTAACAACTCTATAATCATCATCGTCATCTTCCATTGAATCCCAGTTTAGCTTTTGTCGGAATACGAATAGATTTTCCATTTCTTTTAGAAACTTTTTTAGTAATTTCTGGAGACACATCATCCGACTGCCCTTTCTGACGTTGATTTGGATATAAGTGTTTGTCGCCATGAAAACTTTAGATAAATTGAAAAATTACTAAAATAATTTAAAACAAAACAAAAGCAGGCAAAAGCAAACATAACTGTTGACACTGGAAAGGAGTACGTGTAGCCGTGCGAAACCAATGGGACTAAGAATAGAATGGAGATTAATGGAAAATTTATCCACTGTTTTTCTTCTGGCGATCTTCAAAGTTCAAGATTTTTAATTTCTCAAATATTTAGAAGATGGACCTTAAGAAAATTTTACTAGGATGATGGGGATTGCGGAAGTTTTTAATTGATGTTGCGTATTTGTAAAGAATTTTATAGATGTTGACGGATTGATCGATTGATATTGGAAATATTCGACGCCACATGAATATTGATTATATGAAAGAGGCCGCTATAGTAATTGAAAAAGAAAGTTGACTTCATTCTTATAGAACTAAAGAAATTGCAGTCTCGCTTGATCAGCTTAATGAGTAATTACAGTGTAATACACGTAGAGAGCAATATTACAACTATTACACGCTGCTATAAAGAGGAATTTTACAAGGAGTTACTACAATGTAAGCCACGGGCGCTGTGAGTCTTAATTCATTTACGGTGTTTCGAATAATATTAATAATAATAACAACAATTACAGTGCTACAGTCATCAGTGATAACATCGAGCAATATTGAGTCAAAATCAAGCCGGCGAGCAAAAAGAAGGTCCAAAAACGGTACATATTCCAAAATCCAGAAAATCAGTCCAAAGTAAAGAGAATCAAAGGATCTTCTCATCGAATGCAATTTGAGTTGTTCCCAAACGCTTGCTTAACTGACTGTAGGGTAATAATGATATTATCGTAATTCTGGGTTAATGTGAGAATCACACGTGTAATATCCGGGCTGCAGAAGAACTGACCATCCGTAAATTGCACGTGTCGTAAAAGGCGACTGAACTCTAAAATCCAAGCCAGCGTCAAAAAGAGCATTCCTTTGGCGAGTGTCTAGGCTCCAACGAATTTGCTGCAAAATGTTTTAGAACGAATGGAAAAGTTTATCCCGAGCCTATTTAAACTTGGAGAAGTATATCCAGAGCCTATTTAGACTGGGATTCAAGTGAAGATGATGATGATGTTAATAAGAGAATACACTCCACTGTCACATTCGCTACATTTGCTATTTTACATCATACAAAAATGCTGTCATCTTACCCGAATACTTTTTTGTACGGCATAAGTTATAATTATTAATATTAAAATTCATCATCTTTTGCAGCAGTAGTCTAAAATAGGCCTGCGATTCACGTTTTAAGATGTCCATGATTCTCCGCTGCTTTCCTCAGTTCAAGCTCAGTCTTCTATTACGAAACATGCCGTTTACGGTTGGTCTATTTTTCAGTGTCCGGGGTGCAACAAGAGAAACTATTTTATGTCGTATAGATAGGCCTATTTGTTAACTTTCTTATTTTTATTTGCTTCATTGCCAAACATTTTCACCCCCATATTATTTCATAAACCATTGACGCTTGAGATATTGGATAGGTAAATAAAGTGATAGTGAAGCATGATTCATATGTATTGCGGCATAGGGGCATTGGTTTCTGTAGTAGCCACTTTCATGTTGCTCCTTTCTTTATTGAACACTGTTATTTTTGTTTCTGAAATTGGTGCGGAAGAACAAATAAATAGTTTTAAGCTTGAAACATCATTGTACTAAACTATAAAATAGAAAGTTGAAGTGGTTTCCCATTGCTTTCTACAATGAAAGCCCTAATCGGTACTTTTAAGCATTCGCAGTCAATTGTTAGGGATTTCAGTTCTTTGTTTCATTACGTCAGAGGAATTAAAAATCTATAGTCTGTAGTTTTGAACAGTCCTTTCTAAGTAATTAAAGATAACTCTGAATACTTAACGAGCAAGCATAAAATCTTAAATTGTTAACAGAACAATGTAAATACTTCACTGATTTCAGTCCAATCCGTTTAGACAGAGAAAAGGCTACATGCAGAATTACGTTAAAACATTACATTAACACACACGAGTTGTTGTTATCTGTCTAGGTAGAGAAAAGAGTACATGCAGAATTACGTTAAAACATTGCATTAACACACACGAGTTGTTGTTATCTGTCTAGGTAGAGAAAAGAGTACATGCAGAATTACGTTAAAACATTACATTAACACACACGACTTGTTGTTATCTGTCTAGGTAGAGAAAAGAGTACATGCAGAATTACGTTAAAACATTACATTAACAAACACGAGTTGTTATCTGTCTAGGTAGAGAAAAGAGTACATGCAGAATTACGTTAAAACATTGCATTAACACACACGAGTTGTTATCTGTCTAGGTAGAGAAAAGAGTACATGCAGAATTACGTTAAAACATTACATTAACACACACGACTTGTTGTTATCTGTCTAGGTAGAGAAAAGAGTACATGCAGAATTACGTTAAAACATTGCATTAACACACACGAGTTGTTATCTGTCTAGGTAGAGAAAAGAGTACATGCAGAATTACGTTAAAACATTACATTAACACACACGAGTGTTTCTGATCAGTGTAGACATAGATGATGATGTTAAAATATCACATTAACACAAACGAGTCACTATCTCATAAAAGACAATACGGAACATTTTACTTTGGAGACTCCATTCCAACATATAACCACTTAGACTAAGCTTCAGTGTTTGAAATATCTGAAATCTACTCAGTGTCATATCTGAGTTAGTAGTCTCCTGCTGATTACGGCATGTTAACGGCGCGTCTATTCTGGTATTTCTCCGACATAACAGCCGCAATTGAGCTTCATCTAGTTTGAACATGCAGAAAAATATAACCTGATAAAATTTAAACTAAAACTTCATAAAATTACGTTATAATGCATAAGAAGTCAATATATCGAAAGAATTCACTATAAAATACTGAACTAATACGTCAGAGAATCGATCACAGAATATTTCGTAAAATACATAATAAAATTCGTCATAGAATTTATTTTAAAGAGAGCATAAGAGGATGTACATTGATTGGAATAATCCGAGCAGTGTACAAAATCTATTATTCTTCCTTTTCTGAAGATTAGGCGGAAATGTTACCAGTTTTACTAGCGGCAGGATTTATCATTGGGCAAACGAATCACATCTTAGCATCAATCAATCAATCAATCGATCTATAAAACTACATATTTTGAATCAATTAATCAATCAGTCAATTAATCGATATATCCATTAATCGATCAATCCATAAATGAAACAACCAAACAATCAAATCAATCAGTCAATCGATTGATTGCTATAATTAGTCTGTTTTGCATCAATCAATCATATCTCTACAACAGCCAGCACGTCGCAGCACTCAAATAAATCTTAAATAAGATTGCCTAGTTTACTGCTCTCTCTTGATTACCTGCCTATTCTACTGCTCTCTGTTGATTACCTGCCTATTCTACTGCTCTCTGCTGATTAGTTGCCTATTCTACTGCTCTGTGTTGATTACCTGCCTATTCTACTGATCTCTGTTGATTAGTTGCCTATTCTACCGCTCTCAGTTGATTACCTCCTGCCTATTCTAATGCTCTCTGCTGATTAGCTGCCTATTCCACTGCTCTCAGTTGATTACTCATCTCTCAGCTGACCATCAATCTGCTCATCAATCTGCTCATCAATCTGCTCATCTCTTAACTGCTCATCAGTCATATGCTCAACAATGAGCTGTTCATTAATCTGCTCATCTCTCAGCTGATCTCTAAGCAGCTCATCAATCTGCTCATATTTTAGCTGCTCATCAATCAGCTGCTCAACTTTCGGTTGCTTATCAATCAGCTGCTCATCTATCAGCTGCTCTTCGCTCAGCTGCTCATCAATCTGCTCATCTCTTAACTGCTCATCAATCTGCTCATCGCTCAGCTGCTCTCCGCTCAGTAGCTCATCACTCAGTTGCTCATCCCTCTGCTGCTCATCAATCTGCTCATTTCTCAGCTGCTCATCTCTCAGCTGCTCATAAATCTGCTTATCGATCTGCTCATCAATCTGCTCATCAATCTGCTCATCAGTCAGTTGCTCATCCCTCTGCTGCTCATCACTCAGCTGCTCATCAATCAGCTGCTTATCAATCAGCTGCTCATCAATCAGCTGCTCATCAATAAGCTGCTCATCAATTAGCTGCTCTTCGCTCAGATGCTCATCTCCAAACTGCTGTGGAGCTGTTATTAGCTGTTGCTTTATGAACTCCCGATATAATATCAGCTGCATTTCTCTCAACCGCTTAGCTCTCAGCTGCTGATCTCTGATCTGCTGATCTTTCAGCTGCTGATCTTTCATCTGCTGATCTTTCAGCTGCTGATCTCTCAGCTGCTGATCTTTTAACAGCTGAACTTTTAGCTGTTGATCTCTTAGGTGCTGATCTCTCAGCTGCTGATCTCTCCGCTGCTGATCTCTCAGCTGCTGATCTTTCGGCTGCTGATCTCTCAGCTGTTGAATTCTCTGCTGCCGATCTCTCTGTTGTTGTTCTCTCAGCTGTTGTTCCCTCTGCTGCTTATCTCTCAGCTGCTGTCTCTGCTCTCTCATCTCATGTAGCTTCATCAGCTTCTCGTATCTCATCAATTTTTTCTGCTGCTGCTCCAACAGCTGCTCATCTCTCTGCCGCTCAATTAGCAGCTGCTCTATTCGCTGCTGCTGTTCCTTCAGCTGCTGTTCTTTCAGCTGCTGTTCTCTCAGCTGCTCTTCTTGAAGCTGTTGCTGTTTCAGCTGCTGTCTTTTCAATTTCTTATCTTTCTTCGGTTGCCCTTTCAGCTGCTGTTTTTTCAGCTGTTGTTCTTTCAGCTGTTGTTCTTTCAGCTGCTGTTCTTTCAGTTGTTGTTCTTTCAGCTGCTGTTCTTTCAGCCGTTGTTCTTTCAGCTGCTGTTCTTTCATCTGATGTTCTTTATGCTGCTGTTCTTTCAGCTTCTGTTCTTCCAGCTGTTTTTCTTTGAGTTGCTGTTCTTTCAGCCGTTGTTCATTCAGCATTTGTTCTTTCAGCTGCTGTTCTTTCAGCTGTTTTTCTTTCAATTGCGGTTCTTTCAGCTGCTGATCTTTCAGCTGCTTTTCTTTCAGCTGCTGTTCTCTAAGCTGCTGTTCCTTCAGCAGATGTTCTTTCAGCTGCTGATATATCAACTGCTGGTCTTTCAATTGTTGTTCTTTCAGCAGCTGTTCTTCCAGCTGCTGATATGTCAACTGCTGTCCTTTCAGCTGCTGATCTCTAAGCTGCTGATCTCTGAGCTGCTGATCTCTCAGCTGTTGATCTCTGAGCTGCTGATCTCTCAGCTGCTGATCTTTCAGTTGTTTATCTTTCAGCTTTTGTTCATTCAGGTACTGTCTTTGATCTCTATTAATTTGATGTTTCATCAACTTCTCAAACCTTATCATGAGATTTTTTCTCAGCATCGGATCATCCATCTGTTCTTCGGTCACTTGCCGATCACTGAGCTGTTGAAGCATAATCAGCTCTACTCTCTTCTGATGTTCTCTCAGCTGCTCATCTCTAATCTGATCTATCCGCTGATCTCTCAACTGCTTCTCTTTCAACTGCTGATTTCTCAGCTGTTGTTCTTTCAGCTGCTGTTCTTTCAGCCGTTGTTCTTTCAGCCGTTGTTCTTTCAACTGCTGTTCTTTCAGCTGTTGTACTTTCAGCTGCTGATCTCTCAGCTGCTGTTCTTTTAGCTGCTGTTCTTTCAGCCGTTGTTCTTTCAGCGGCTGTTCTTTCAGCTGCTGTTCTTTCAGCTGCTGTTCTTTTAACTGCTGTTCTTTCAGCTGCTGTTCTCTCAGGTGCTTTTCTATCATCTCATCTCTCAGCTGCTTGATGCTCAGAAGCAGATCTCTAAATTTCGGATCTCCCAGCTGTTCATCTATCAGCTGCGGATCTCTCAGCTGCTGTTCTCTCAGCTGCTGATTTCTCAGCTGCTTATCTCTCAGCTGATGATCTCTCAGCTGCTGATCTCTCAGCTGCTGATCTCTCAGCTGCTTATCTCTCAGCTGCTGTTCTTTCAGCTGATAATCTCTCAACTGATGATCTCTCAACTGATGATCTCTCAACTGATGATCTCTCAACTGATGATATCTCAATTGCTGATCTCTCAGCTGCTGATCTCTCAGCTGCTGTTCTTTGAGCTGCTTATCTCTCAGTTGCTGAACTTTGGCTTCATCAACTTCAAGGGCTCTCATAGACGACTCATTTAGTGATTGTTTTTCCAGATCTAGCGGAGACATCAGCTTCTGTTCTTCTCTTCTTGTCTTGTTAGCATTCTCTCTTCTCTTACTCTCCATCTCATTCATTTCTCTTAATCTCTCACTGGCCTGACGAATGGCGTCTTCATTATGCAGCCGCAGGTTTGGAGTTGTTGTTGTTGTTGTCTCTGCGTGTCTCTTTCGACTCCTCCCAGTTCCATCCTCTCTCTCGGATAACCACGCCTCCAAATCCTGCCGACCAATCATTTCACTCGATTCTGAGCCACTGGCCCGGTCAAGAAATGTTATAGGTTTAAAGTAATACTGAATTCTCTGCTGTTGCGCTTGACAAAACTGATGCTTCTGTTGAAGCATTTGATCTGTGTCACTGCCTAACAGATCAACAGATAATATTTGATCTGTTTCACTGCCTAACAGATGTTGAGATAACATTTTAACTGTTTCACTGCTTAACAGGTCAACATATAACATTAGAGCTGTTTCATTGTCTAAACGATTAACAGATAACAATTGATCTGTTTCACTGCCTAAACAATTAACAGATAACAATTGATCTGTTTCATTGCCTAACAGATGTTGAGATAAAATTTGATTTGTTGCACTGCCTAACATACGACGAGATATCATTTGATCTGTTTCACATCGCAACAGATCTACAGAAAACACTCGATCTGATTCACTGCCCAATCGATTAATAGATAACACTTTATATGTTCCAGTGCTTAACTGGTTATTAGATAACACGCGATATATTCCAGGGTCCAACCGATTAACAGATAACATTTGATCTGTTTCACAGCGCAACAGATCAACAGAAAACAATCGATTTGTTTCACTGCCCAACCGATCAATTGATAACACTCTGTATGTTCCAGTGGCTAAATATTGATTAGATAACACGCGATATATCCCAGTGTCCAACCGATTAACAGCTATTATTTGATCTGTTTCACTGCCCAACAGATGATGAGATATCATTTGATCTGTTTCACTGCCTAACAGATCAACAGATAACATTTGATCTGTTTCACTGCCCAACATATGTTGAGATAACATTTGATCTGTATCATTGCCCAACAGATCAACAGATAACATTTGATCTGTTTCACTGCCCAACAGATGATGAGATATCATTGGATCTGTTTCACTGCCTAACAGATCAACAGATAACATTTGATCTGTTTCACTGCCCAACAGACGATGAGATAACATTTGATCTGTTTCACCGCTTAACCGATAATCAGATAACAATTGATCCTGATTCTCGCTGGGCGGTCCCCCACTATGAAATAACAGTTGCTGATTGTCAGACGGACCCTGGTCGTTTACCCCACTTCCCTGCTCTCCTACTTGATCATTGGAGGGCAACGGTTTGTCTAGTTTATACTGAAGCATTTTCTCTTGTAGCTTTCTCGCAGCTTCCTCTTGGTCTGACAACAACAGCAACCTTTCCCTCCTCCCCCCTGTCCTGTACTGCGCCGGATGCTCCACGTAACCCGGATTCATCCAGTGCGAATGTCCGGAGTCTGTGGGACTATCAGCTTGATCGTAATCGTCGTGAGATAGTATTATAGGATTATCTGCTGAACTACCAATGCGCATGTCTTGTCTGTCTCTTTCAAGCTCCCTCCTACTTTCTAAGGATCCACCTGGGTTAACGGATATCATGAAAGACCCTGAAGACATTTGAGTCCTGTTGCTTTCTCTCATTGGCTGACCTAAATCGGAAGTCGCTTGTTGAGACGTCCTGATACCACTGCTGATACTGGATTGAGGACGAAAGGTCCAGCCAGATACATCCTGTATGAGCGGAGGGTCATTCAGACTTGTCTTGAGTGTTGTGAGATATTTCATTGCCGCGGCCGGAATTCCTTCAAGTGAATCCCCTATTCCTCTCTCATCTTTCCGTGCAGGAACTTGTGCCGAAGCGGAACTCGTAGCAGAGATTCTTGGATCAGCGGCTACAGCATATCCGGTCAAGTCTTCTTCAGGGCTTCTTTCAGATGCTGTCTCAGTTAAATTCTCAAAATCCTCCAGAGTTTTTACGTCCACAAACTGTTGCCTGTTCGATTCATCGCTGGGCTTCTCGCTTCTTCGTTCAACGCTTGGAACACTCTGTAAGGAACGGGTTGGTTGTGTATTTTCCACCCTGGTCCCTCTAGATCCTTGTCCCTGATGGACTCGCCAGTTATGTTGTTGTGCAGTGCTGACCTTTACCCTTACTTCAGAATTGACGTTCCTCTGGAGGGTAGCTGGTTCAACTTCAGAACTCGTTGCTGTTGCAGTGGTGTCTGCTGGTATATTTTGGTTTTGAATTATCTCGGAGTGTGGATGATGAGGAAGCATCTCCTTGATTACATACGCAGTCCTTATATCTCTTTGTAGAACAGAAATTAGATGCTTATATGCATCTTCAGACAAAAGATCTAGGTCAGATATATTAGAATCTGTTAACAAATCGTTCCTATTCGTTGTTGAACTCCCGCCGTGCGTCGAGATAGAAACATGTGAAGGGTTACTTCCAGATGCTTCGCTTAAAGATCTGCCCCTAGGTGGAGAAATCTTCGGCGTCTTGGAGAATGAATCTCCTGATCTGTTACTGTCTTTCTTGACCTTTGATCTCTCCTCGGCGCTGGATTTAGCTTCCTTGACCTCTGATCTCCCCTCGGCGCTGGACTTAGCTTCCTTGACCTTTGACATCCCCTCAGCACTGGAGTTAGCTTCCTTGACCTCTGACCTCCCCTCAGCGCTGGACTTAGCTTCCTTGACCTCTGACCTCCCCTCAGCGCTGAACTTAGCTTGATTGAGCTCTGATCTCCCCTCAGTGCTGGACTTAGCTTCCTTGACCTCTGATGCTTCCTTGACCTCTTGACCTCTGACCCCGGTGCTGGGCTTAGCTTTAGCTGAAAAAACATGCAGAGAAAAGCATAATACTCCATTATTATTAATTTATTCGTACAATGTAACAATTGCTCTTTTAAAGTATTATAAAGCAAGTGTTGGCGCATATGTTGGTACCTACAGGTCGTTGTTTCATTTCAACTTGTTGTCATTGTTAACTTAATAAATCCTGAGTCAATTTTAGTAATGACTGTATCTTGCCAGAGAGCAAGTTGAGAGACTTAACTGAAATTCAATATTGTGAAACTACTTCGAACATTCGCTGGAAGTCATTTCGTTAATGTTTAGTTAATATTTGTAGTTGCTTGCTTGATTTTATGTGTGCGTCGAAAGTTTTCAGTGCTACTTTGTGTTTCCTCGTATGATTCTATTGGTAGTTCGTTTTTGTTTTGCTATCTGAATTATGCAATACAGTTCAATATAGTTGACTCGTCATAAAGCTAAAAAAGCTAATGTTAACGCAATTTTCCTCACTCGAAAGCGATGTCAGTGACGGGAGAGCCCAGCATTTCAACCCCGCACATAATGATCTACGGTGGAATATCTTACCGACATCACCATTGGCTTCAGCCACAATCAGAATCCCCCAAGAATAACGGTATATCAAAAAGAATGTTATAGGTGATTGAAAGATCCACTCGAATGTGGAAATGAAGAGGAAAAAGGATTGTAGAGATGAATGGAGTCCTTATATGCCATGGAGCAGTAAGTAGGCAGTGCACTAAGAGAGAGCGAGAGAGAGAGAGAGAGAGATGGTTGTCTTACACTTGGTGTTATATCTTTCTCGTGCTCTGCAGTATTTGCACAGGTCAGGATCCGTGAGTAGAAAGTAACAGTCCCTGGGACAGAAAGTCTTAATGACCGGTATCTCTGGAATGACTCGATAACTGTCGATATCCGGGTCTAAACCCCACTGATCCTGCCGATCAATCAATCGATCGATCAATCCATCAGTTAGTCAATCAATTAATTAGAGTTTAACGTCCGATACTTCGCCAAAAGACAATGTCAAGGTCGTCTCTTGCAGACTCTACACAAACAGACGCAAAAGCAAACACACGATGACGACTGAGTACACAAAGACCATAAGAGGAAAAGAAATAAAAACTGTATGTCCAAGATCCAAGGCAAGATTGTCAAAATATATCAATTAATCAAATACTCACTCATTTAATCCATTAATCAATTTATCAATCGCTGAATCACTCATCTGAATAATTTAAACAAATAAATATTTAAATTTAAAATAAATTTAAAATTTAAAATTTAAATTTAAATTTAAAAAATTTAAAAAAATTAATTTCATTTAATTAGTTAACTTAATGAAGTTATTCATCAATCAGCCAAATTTCTCAAAATCAATCAATTAAATCGATTCAATATTTCCAAAAATCTTGAATCGATTTCCCTTAAAAATTACGGAAACAAATGTTTAAATATCAGTAAAAGAATTACTATAAAAAATTAATTAAAATCACTGAAGTAAAAAGTAAACAAACATTATTATGAAATGGTCAACTATGTTAATTTGATATCTATCACTTTTTTACACCCCATGTTTAAACCGTTAGGCTATTTAGACCATTTTCTGTATTACCAGTCAAGTGAATGTCCGAGATTTTACTCTCAGATCAGCGCGGCTGGGATTCGAACCCACAAGGGTTTCATTCACCTCAGGATCTCTCATTTAAAACTTCATGACGCTACCCTAACGCTAGTAAGACATTCATATTAAGACATAATATTATTGGTATTTTTATTTGTATTTATATTTTTATATTTTAGTAGTAATATTTTAGTAAAATACATTTTTTTAAATACATAATTTTAATATATTTATAAATATATATTTTAAAAATTATATATAGTATTTTATATATATATATTATATATATATATATATAATATATATTTTATATATATATATATATATATATATATCTATACATAATTATATATATATATTTATAAATATATATATATATATATATATATATATATATATATATATATATACATACATACATCATACATTAAGAAATTAAATGCAGACTTATGACTTTACAAACCTTGCACTGCTTGCATGCCATCCAGTAGTCGAATGTGTAGAACAAGATGAACTCTTTACATCGCTTGCACTTTCTCATGCGTCCCTCTACTTCCTCTAGGTCTTCCTCTTCCTTGTCTATGCCTTGGTCTTCCTCTACAGCCAAGCGTCCGTCTGGAGTGTCCACAGGTGCAGGACTCACTTCCGATTCTGATTCCGGGATTTTTGGGAGTGTCTTAAGTAATATATAATAAATTAAATAATAAATTTAAATACATTCTAGCACATTAGTTCATGAATTAATGGTAAATCATTTATCCTACTGTGGTCAAATTCAGTTTTTGCATCAACGAAATGCATCACTACCGGCTGGAGTCAGTGGCGATATCGGTAGGATATTAGATTGTGGATCAGTATGTGCGGGGATCAAATCATTTGGGGGCCCGTCACTAATATCGCTTTCGAGCGAGGAAATTGACGTTAACATTAGATTTTTTAGTTTCATACATTATAGAGTCACGTGATTTATATACGTGTTTGTGTGGAGAAATAGGAAGAAGAGTTGGATAGGACACATTCTAAGGGGGAAAGTCTATTAAAAGAGGTCATAAAAGGTAGAATGGAAGGAAAAAGAGGCAGAGGCAGGCCGAGATTAGGTATATTAGATGATTTAAAGATCCACTCTTATGTGGTCGTGAAGAGGAAAACGGAGGACAGAGAAGAGTGGAGGCGTTATATACCATGGACCTGCCATTAGGCATTGCAATACCAAAGTCTACTAACAACTGTATCTGACCTGTTTATTTCTCCTTGAAGAGGATTTATGCAGATCCTCAAGTCGCTTCCTTGCCTTTCCTCCATCCTCAGCTCGTTTAGGGTTCCTGGAAAGTTTTTCCGGTGGGGTATTTTCTTTTTCTGAATTTCTTCGTTTCGGCGAATGAGATTCGTCCAAGTTATCCGATGTGTCTTCATCGTTTCCATGTATTTCTAAATTGTTGAGTGAGTTTACAGCAAGTGAAGTATTTTCCTTTGGACTTAAGATATTCCTCTTTGGTGAAGTAAACTCGACTGAACTGATCACTGGTGGAATAGCCTTGTCTCCACCTGGTGACGTTTGGTGGCTGGTGCTATCGGCTTCAACCGTTACTGGTGGAATTGTTCCACTTGCAGATTCCGCTGAATTCAGAGTGGAAGGAGTTCCGTTCTGCTCATGAACCTGTCCGGAAGCTGTTTCTTCTTCCAGGCGATCCATACAATCCAGCGTACACGATGATGATAACTCGTTATTCGTATTCTCCATCAGATATGATCTCTTTAAATCTTTTGACTGAGAGATTTCCTGAATAAGGAATGCATTGATTAGCAGCGACTCGAAATTACTTAGACATGTTAACTCGAAATTACTTAGACATGTTATACTAATCCTGGGCTCGTCCGTCACTGACATCGCTTTCAAGTGAGGAAACTGACGTTAACATTAGCTTTACCGGCTTCAATGAAGGCATAATTTGAAATGTGTTCACTCACGGCTAACTACTAATTAATCATTATTTATGGAGAAAGTAACAATAAAGACGCAAATTAGTTCATTACATAATCGTTGATTAGAAAAGTCAGTTCACTATGCCATTAAATAAAGTTGGCTATCTGCATTACATGAAATGTTGATGTCACGTGTGGTTGACGGAACAGTCTGTTAATTAGAACCAGCTGTGGAACAGTAGCATTCTTCTTAAGAACACTTTTAATGTCATATCTAAAACGTGCGCTGTACAACATAGCTGTGTTATTTCCAGGACACACCGCAGAATAGACTTACCGTCAACCGAGCGTGTCGTAAGAGTCTACAAAGCAAAAACTGAGGAAGGCAAAGGAGAAACTGCACTAGAAGCCATTTTTTCTCAAACTATATGCTAAGTATGGTGTGAATATGTAATTGCCTTTGTGTAGGAACTAGCTGGTTGCTCTATGGAGTGCTCTGTATGGAGCGAGAAAACAGACTCAGAGAATTAATAAATACCTTTGACCTGCTACTTTGAACAATGAAGTTAAATTAAGCAATAATAAGGATAAAAGTTACTATTACGTTAAAATATTTAAATAAAATCTCAGATAGAAATGAATTGCTTATATTATAACAGACTAAATAAGCAACGAATGAAAATTGTTGTTGTTAACTTGATGTATCCATTAGCTGTACAATGTGTACACTGTCATATGCTAATGCCTCGCTATTTCTACCTGAAACAGCTTCAACAATAGGCTGGACAGTTGAACTTTGTTCTAGTTGATTTATTACTTCAGTAAGATAGAATTTGAAAAGCAGCGACTACATTTAAGAAAAGGCGCACCAAATCAGAAGTTAAAAAGAAGAATGTAGTTTATTTAAACAGAGAAATTGACCATGAGAGGAAATAAGTGCTTTGGTAAAATTTGAAATTAAAACCATTTAGGACTGGTTTCTGTGTTCTGTCTGTACCGTTTTTGAATCCTTTCAGCCCGCCGGTTTGGATATGGCTCAATAGTTCTCGATGTTGTCATTACGATAGTGTCATTATTGTTGTTATTGCTTTTGTTGATATTATAGTTGTTGTTGTTGTTGTTGTTATTAGCGGAGAGAGTAATTCTAGGACATTTTTAAGGGGAAATATTTACTAAAATAGGTCATAGAAGGTAGAATTAAAAGAGAAACAGAGGAAGATCGAGATTATAAATGGTAGATGCTTTAAAAATCCACTCATGTGTGGACACGAAGAGGAAATCGGAAGACAGAGAAGAGTAACGGCATAATATATATAAGAGAGAGAGAGAGCGAGAGGGAGAGGGAGAGTGAGAAGTGTTATTATTATTGTATGGATGGAGTAAGTGGAGAACTCGGTAAGATACTCGACCACCGCGGATCAGTATGTTCGGGTTTTAAATCCTGAGCTCGCCCGTCACTGACATCGCTTTCGAGTGAGGAAACTGACGTTAACTTTAGCTCTGTAGTAGTTGTTGTCGTCGTTTAAATGCGCTCTATTAGCTCGAGCGACATTTTCAGTCAGTTATTAGTGATTGGCTGAGAGAGTTAGTACCTCACGTTGACAACCTGGAGACAGACCTGAGGTTCGAATCCCAACTACGGATACTCCAGGAACACTGCAAACTGGACTGCAAATCTTACTTACGAGACTGATTGATACAGTCTAACTACATATATCCTCAATAATTATTTACATCCTCATTTATTATTTATATCTTCATTTACTAATCATATCCTCATTCATTATTTACATCCTCTTTTACTAATTATATCCTCATTTACTAATTATATCCTCATTTATTATTTATATCCTCATTTACTATTTATATCCTCATTTATTATTTATATTGTCATTCATTATTTAAATCCTCTTTTATTATTTATATCCTCATTTTACTATTCATATCCTCATTTACTATTTATATCCTCATTTATTATTTATATCCTCATTTATTATTTAAATCCTCATTTACTAATTATATCCTCATTCATTATTTATATCCTTATTTACTATTTATATCCTCTTTTATTATTTATATCCTCATTCTAATCATGCATTTTCTAATCAAACCATTTGATCGGCTTACAAATCTCGAATGGTAAAGCTGATTCTGTAAGAACTAATGTGAATTTTTACAGTTTTCGAACTCTCCCTAATTCAAACTAATTCACGAATTGATAGTTTATATCAATGTATTTCTACCCCCGTACTTCTTCGGTGGCTAGCTAGATAGGATACAGCTTTCACTAGTGAACGATTGTAAATGTATGGCATTGAGTTTGCTAAACTGCAATACTTGACACTTTAGTTTGCTATAATTTAAATACACCCAGTTTTATTTCTGTGGCACTTTTATATTCTTCCTGTGTTCATTTTATATAATACCACATATATATATGCCTGATATATTGTCATAAAAAATATATAATTCTCAGTCTCTCGCTCACTCTCACTCTGTCTCTATCTTTCTCTCTCTCTCTTTCTCTCTCTCTCTCTCTATTTCTCTCTGTTGCTGTTTCTGTCTCTCCCTCTCTGTCTCTGTCTCTGTCTCTGTCTCTGTCTCTCTCTCTCTCTCTCTCTCTCTCTCTCTCTCTCTGTCTCTCTCTCATTGTAGCATGTGAACTAAAGCTAAATTTAACAATCCTATCGAATGATATTGTTCATGTCTAAGTGATGTTAAAGATATCTTTGAACTTTGACAATTAATTACAAGGAAGCCAAGTGGGAAACGGTTCATCTATTTAATAAGAATTATCAGGGACACATGCAGGTGAAAGTTGAATAAATAAATCAATTAATTCTACATGTTCATTAATTAATTAATTATACAGACTATCATAGCCAGCTTGCTACATGTCCTAATGTTACTCATTCAAAGATGCTCAGGAAGTCAACAATATAAAACAAGGAAGTGGAAATATTGTCTGGAGGCATAAAGATATTAGTAGTGAAATTAAAATCATCCCCCAATCTCTGTCGTCATCGTGTGGTGCATTGTCGTCTGTTGATTGATTTATTGATTGATTGATGATTGATTGATTGAGTGATTGATGGATGGATGGATGGATGGATGAATCGATGAATCGATGAATCGATGGATTGGCGGATGGATGGATGGATGGATATTTCTTGACGTATTTTTGAGCAGTAAAATGCAACAGGATATTTACAAAGCGCTTACTTTTTCTCCATGCTGCCCAACCTTTGTTTCTGCTCTTTAAGGTCATAGTTTTTGCCTTTATTTTAAGTCCTTAGACTTTGATTGTTTTCTTCTTTCATTGGTTTATTTGTTCAGGAGTTTTCTCTTTTATCCTCATGCGATATCAATGCTGAATTGAATAAATGGAAACAAGTCGCATATTGTGACGTCTTTCTTATTATCTACTCTAAAATCAATATCACGAACTTTATTTGCGTGGAACGATCTAGACTCTCGTTTACAATGTAAACAAAACGACATGGAAAGGATGGAAAATGTCTACTTTCCTCAAAGGTTTTAAACATTAAAGATTTCTTCTTGAATTCTTTGTTAGAGAACAGAATGAAATGTTGTTGGCTGTAACTCGATAAAAAGGCTAAGTAGCTTGAGAAATGAACGAAATATAGTCAAATAAAACCAATTAATTTGGTTAAAATTAAATAAATAAATTGATTTTGCTACTTCAAGAAGAAAAACGGTCAAATAAATAAGAACATTCATTTAGGGACAAAACAATTAGACTGTATTGATGAAGATTCCAAATTAATAAAAACAAATAGAACATAGTTTATCTTTGCAAACATTAAATCATGACAGACATGCAGGATTCCTTTCATTGATCTCAAATGATGTATGCTTAACGTAAAGGCCAGAAGCTTCGATTTCATCTTAAGTTTCTGAATTACCTCACAGAGCTTAGGCTCGCTTTTGGTAGCCCTCTTCTTCTTGATTATTTGTTTATTTGCTAGTTCAGTGTTTTTATTTGATTTTATGTATTATAAAATAAGTAAATAGAAAATTGAAGGCAATGAAATAATGACTGATCAACATTACGAACTTTTTAGTGCATTAATGTCTCGATAGCACAGTGGTTAGAGGTATTAATAGTGTCATCATGTTTTAAATGACAGATCCTGAGGTAAATTGAACTCTCATGCCAGAATCATGGGTTCGAATCTCAGTCGCGCTGATCTAAGAGTAAAATCTCGGACATTCACTGGACTGGTTATACGGAAAATAGAATAGATTGGCAAAACGTATTAAAAGTAATAGATATTAACATAGTTGATCGTTTCACTAATGCCTGTTTTATAATAAAAAAATTGGTGTTAAACTGTGTTAATGTAACGTTTATTAATATAATAATAATTTTTAAAAATTAATTTTACATGTTTTTACAATTAATTTTACAATTTTAAATTTTACAAAAGCAGGTTGGAGCAATAGTGAACAGTGGGCCAGCTAGAATTGAAATTGAACCTGAGCGATTGTTTCTAAGTCTAAAAGTGATATGTGAGCACGGTCTATTTAAGAAATAATCAATTTTTGTATAAAAATTAATCCAATTTAGAGTGAAAATAATGTATTGTGATTGATTATTAATTATTGTGTTGTGATTTTGATTATTTTCTTTTAAATATAAGCAAGCAAAAAGCCGATACATTTTACAATTTACCCAGGTGCTGGTAAGCAGGTGCAAACTCAAATTCATCTTTAGACCGTCACCGATGTGCCTTTGAGAGGTGAAATAAACCATTAACAAAGAGTTTAACCTTAAGCCGTATAGATATACCATCATCATCATCATCATCTTCGATTCCTTGGGTTCAGAACAGAACATAGGGCGTCAACATTACTGCATTCCTTTCTGTCTTCAGCAACCCTCACAGCATCTTATAATGAATTGTTGTGAACCAAGTTCTAGGTCTTCCTCTTTACCTTTTTTCGTTGGTTTGGCTGCCAATTACTTGCAGTTTTTGCAAATCTAAACATACAATTGTAAAATAATTATACAATAAGAGATGAGAGACAGTGTGATCTGAATTCTATCAGGAACTAACAACAACAACAACTATTTGAGTGCTGTCGTCGTCACTGACAACATCTAGCACTCTCGATGGGCGGATCCTGGGACTTGTCGGCAAATTGTTCGACAGCGGATCAGTAGGTACAGGGTTCAAATCCCGTGCTCTCCTAGTCACTGCCATGCCATGTGAGCAGGAAACTTACTTTAAACTTGGCTTTTGTTTTGTTCTCGAACCAAATCCAATCCGAAGAGCAAAATATCAAAATATCCATATACGGTGTAAAGTTCACAATTCAAAATACCAGTTCAAATATAGGAATTACATAAATGAAGGTTAAATCCTAAAAAGGAACTGAGAACTGTGTTTATTAATTGTGTTTTGTATCATGAATCAACAAAGAAACAGAAGTAAATCGATCAATCTAGACAAAAATAAACAGTCAACAGAACTGAATGGGCTTCCTCTTTATCAACTAAACCTCTTACACACTCAGCCATTCAACCGTATCTACAATAACTATCGATGTCTTGCTCAAAGTTCTGCTTTCTGTTCCATTTCTCTCAATTTTCTTTATCCATTGTTTAGAAATACTCAACCCAACCTCACAAAAGCTCAAGTCTCGTTACTGATAAATCGTAATCTCGTAACTGGTAACTTAAATAATTCAACAAGCCTAGCAAGTAATTCAAGTTGAATTAACAAAGCCTAAACATTGCACTATATCCAGCCTTAGGTTGTAGTACAATAGCGATATTGGCTTGTGGAAATTCTTTAATTCTTTCTTGAAGGAAGAAATATAGAAATGAATACCTGTGGATTCCAGCCGGGTGCATTTCCTTTCTTTCCTGAAATCCATTCATGAGTTAGCAATTAGAGAACACGGTCTAGATGTTCTTTAATTGTTTCGAAGGATTTTTGAGTCTTTCTTCAAATGATCAATTTTTTTGAGAGTGAGTCGTTGGTTACAATAAGGGGAGGTAAAGAGGGGGAGGTGGCAGTAAAGACGTTCAAGGGATAGAATAGATGTATTACATATACTCAGGGGCGTCCAACCCCCCCCCCTACAGAAACTACGTCTACACGTAATTCCCCCCCCCTGCCTAACTCATGATGGTCAATTTTTTCACTCCTCCTTTTTTCAAAAATCGGTACCTTTTCTACCCTCCCCCATATTTTATCAAAGACGTAACTTGAGTCACTGTTAGCATTATGTGGACGCCTCTGCTCTAACATCGGAACTGACAATTAAATAGTTTTATAATAACAAATTTAGTCGAGTGCAGAAAATTTAAAAACTTGATCATGTGAGCATCTGTTGGTCTTATTTTCTGGCTGGAGCTAGTGGCGATGTCGGTAAGATATTCGACCGCGGATTATTATGTGCGTGGTTCAAATCCTGGGCTAGCCCGCTACTGACATCGCTTTCGAGTGAGACAACTGACGTTAACATAGTTCTAGTTTCTGCAGACTGTTTGATACCCTGTTTTTCTGGAAATTTTAATTTTATTTATTTTAAATGTTTAATTCTATTTGTATTTGTCTGGAGCCAGTGGCGAAGTCGGTAAGACACTCGACCGCGATCAGTTTGTGCTGGGTTAAAATCCTGGGCTCACCCGTCACTGACATCGCTTTCGAGTGAGAAAACTGACGTTAACCTTAGCTTTTTTGCTTAGCTTTTATTTGTCAGTGATTGGTGTTGATGCTGAAACAAACACACATCTCTCTCTCACATTAACTTTTTAGTTGAACTTATTCTCACTCTGCAATATCTCTGACTTATTCTGCTGCATGGCTCTTCGCTGTCTAAGAAGGCCGGATGTAGAAACGGGTGTTAAACAAAGCATGACTTACTGCCACCTCGCGTAGTATTGTGTACTGACAGTATTAGTTAATAATTGTTTGTATTATTTATAGATTCTTTATAAAACATAGCCATGCTTTCAGATCCCACCTAAGTACTTCAAACTGTGTCAAATACTGGGAATACTTTGAACGTTCGCTGGAAATCATTTAATTAATTTTTAGTTATTAATGTTTAATTGATTGAGTGAGTTTATTCTTGCGTCGAATTTCTTTCAGCGCTATTTTTGTGTTTACTTGTATTATAGTATTGTAGTTTGTTTCTTGTCTTACTGCCTGAGTGGTCAAATAAAAGCTATATAAATATTACAGCTTCCACAAACCATGACGATAGACTTCAAACATGGCTGATTACTGTGACATCCGGTGGATTAATGACGAGTTAACGGTAAGATCTGAAGTCGACGTTATTTTAATTCAATCCATACAACAAGTTCTGCTGGAGCTTGGGAGATTCAATTGTTGGTTGTCATGGATAAGATATAAACAAATCAGAATGTAACAACCTGTTCTGGCGACAAAAATAGATTGCAGTCGTATAAATTCTGTTGTTTTCTATGGGCATTGTGGCAGATTTATTTATTCAATTCATTGCCGCTGCTGACAAGTCTGATTCCCATAATTTCTGTTCTGTGTGCTTTCACGAGAGGAAAGAGCAAAAATCCACCCCACATCAGTTGTTCCTAACATAATCTTCAGATGAGAAATCCGACGTTAAATCGTCAGGATATGATTAGGATATCAGTGGTATAATTCTATAGAAGTGAGGTGGGGGTAAATTCTTAAATAATAATAATAATAATAATAATAATAATAATAAATCTAGTTGCGCCGCTGGTTCTGCTGCCGAAGCAGCTGCTAGCAGGAAACTCGTTTAATACAACGAATTATCTTGTAAGTACATTTTTGCACCCATAATAATAATAATTATTATTATTATTATGATAATAATAATATCAGTAATAATAATAATAGTAATAATAATACTAAATATAATAATAATAATACTAATGATAATGATAATAATATCAATAAAAGTTTAACGTCCGTTTCTTTATACAATGATGATGTGGATTTAGGGACGTTAATAATACTAATAATGTATTTATTTATTTCTATATTATTAATTTAATTACGTTAGTTTTCTCTAAGCACACTACTTATTTATTATAATACGAGTAAGTCAGTGTAGAGACTGAAGCTCTACCTTGAAAAGTAAGAGAACTGCTTAGAATATCTTAATATACATGTAGAGTAAGAGTGGAGAGCCTAAGAGAGAATGGGATAGAGAGGGAGAGAAAGTAAGAGTGGAGAGTGAGAGAGAGGATGGGAGAGAGAGAGAGAGAAAGTAAGTGTGGGAGAGTGAGAGAGAGGATGGAAGAGCGAGAGAGAGGGAGAGAGAGAAAGTAAGAGTGGGAGAGTGAGAGAGAGGATGGGAGAGAGAGAGAGAGAAAGTAAGTGTGGGAGAGTGAGAGAGAGGATGGGAGAGAGAGAGAGAGAAAGTAAGAGTGGGAGAGTGAGAAGGAGGATGAGCGAGATAGATAGATAGAGAGAGAGTGAGAGAGAGAGAGAGAGAGAGAGAGCGAGAGAGAGAGCGAATGAGAGGATGAGAGAGAGAGGAGAGGAGAGAGAGAGAGAGAGAGAGAGAGAGAGAGAGAGAGAGAGAGAAAGGGAGAGAGTTTCTTCACGTAAGCTGTACGCCATTGTTACTCCTCCAGCATATGAACAATCAATGCAATATAATAATTGCACTCTCGGCATTTTTCCGTAGACTAGAAGTTAATAATAAAAGATTTAATTCTGCCGGGACTCTTTAGGTGTACATTTAAGAACCTGGCCAGGTTGATTTGAATGTCTAATCAGTTGCTAATGCTTCGGTCACACTTTTATATTCTGATGCGTTCTATGCAACCATAGGTGGCATAGTTTCTATTTTTTTTGTTATTACAGGTGGCATAGTTTATGTTATTATTGTTTCTATTTATTACAGGTGGCATAGTTTATATTGTTATAGTTTCCATTTATTGTAGATGGCATACGTTCTACAGTATTCTCTAGCATTGAAGACAATTTGTAATTGATTAGTTACTCTTAAGATCTGCATATATATATATATATATATATATATATATATATATATATATATATGTATATATATAAGGCTATATATGTATATATATATATAAATGTATATATATATGTATATATATATATATATATATATATGTATATATATATATATATATATATATATATATATATATATATATATATATATATATATAGTGAAAACTCTGGTTTGGATCACGCTATTGTATGGTTGTGAAACATAGATCTTAAGGAAGGAAGATATTAGGAAACAGGAGGCAATGGAAATGTGGATATGGAGAAGAATGGAGAGGATTAGCTGGACTCAAAAGGCTACAAATGAGGAAGTTCTAGAGAGAGTTGGTACAGATAGACAGTTGATAAATGTATTCAGAAATAGGAAGAAGAGATGGATATGACATATTCTAAGGGGGGAAGGTCTATTAAAAGAGATCACAGAAGGTAGAATGGAAGGAAAAAGAGGCAGGGACAGGCCGAGATTATGTATGTTAGATGATTTAAAGACCCACTCATATGTGGAAATGGAGAGGAAACGGAAGACAGAGAAGAGTGGAGGCGTTATATACCGTGGACCTGCCAGTAGGCAGTGTATTAAAAGATATATATATATATATATACATGTATATACAAATGTATAAATATATACAGTATATATATGCAGTATATATATATATATATATATATATATATATATATATATATATATATATATATATACTGTATATATACATCATTAATGTAATAATTATTTAGTATATGTATTTAAGTATTCGGAGTATACAATTTTTTTGCAGTCATTGTCAATATCTTAGAGGATAAATCGAGTTGTTGGTTGAAGTTTAAAATACATTAATTAATGATTATAAATCAAGAAATGTCTCAAAGAATAAGATTAGAGGATTACGTCTTATTTCTCTCTCTGATCATTTCAGTGCTGCTTGTAATTGATGCAGGGGCAGGTGAGTTTGCTTGATGCTTCAAATGATTCAAATCACACACAGACACACACACACGCACACACACACATACACACACACACACACACATATATATATATATATTATATATATATATATATATATATACATAAATATATATATATATATATTTATATATGTCTATATATATATATATATATACATATATATATATATATATATATATATATATATATATATATATATATATATGGGGAAGGCAACTGGAAACAACCTCAAAAGCCATACTTTTCCCAAGCTATATGCTACATAAGGTATGGATAAGACATTGACTTTGTGAAGGGATTAACTTGTTGATCTAAGGAGTTTTCCTATGTGGCCAGAAAGCAGACTTTGAGTATGAATACGTGCCTTGAAGCTATCACTATACTGAACACTAGAGAAATATTAGAACTATTATCGAGCTCCAATACATGTGCTATTAATACTGCAATACTCTCATTTGATCACTGTATTAACTATTACGAAGTATTAATGCCATGTGTCTTAAAACACCAGAGATAGAAAGTTTATTCGAAGCATACAAGAGTTTATTCTTGAAAATGTTTCATTCCGTTGACAAAAATGCGCTATTGTCGGTGGTATTGGGGCTTCTAGCTCTTTGAGCTGTAATATTTGTTATAACGTGTTGTGTCCGGGACTCTGATGAATAAACCTTAAACTGTACTTGTCATAAGAGGCAACTGAGCAAGGTCACGGGAATCCAACTTAAAAGCCATTATTCCAAAGCTACATACGTATTTTTAAGGTGTTAAAAAGGCAGAGCCTTTTGTGAAGGGATTAACTCATGGATTGATTGAGTGCTTCCTATGAAACTTAAAGAACAGCTTATGAGCTTGTAAATCGGCCCTGCCAGTTGACAAAAACACTAAAGAGAGAAAAAGATAGTTATATCATTATGATGGCAGTCATTATGACCATCAACGACAGTAGCAGCTCTAATTTTGTTGTTGTTGTTATGTAGAGATTTAAACACCAGTACGCTATGAAAATGTTATAGGCTCGATATTTAGTTTTATTATCACTTCTATATCATTATCAAGTCATCAATGACTTAAATGATTAATCAATATTAATTTATTGATTAATCGGCTGACTGCTTTATCTTGTTGATTGATTAGAATGTCTAAATAGCGTAGGGGTAACGTCATGGAGTTTTAAATGACAAATCCTAAGGTGATTTGAATCCTCGTGGGTTCGAATCCCGGTCGCACTAATCTGAGAGTAAAATCTCGGACATTCACTGGACTGGTTATACGGAAAATGGTTTAAATTGCCTAACGGATTAAACATGTGGTCTTAAAAGTGATAGATATCAACATAGTTGATTATTCACTATAATGCGTGTTTTACTTTGATTTTCAAATTGATTGATTCAGCCGGAGTACAGAAGTGCTTGAAGGACGCCAGTCTTCCCGAGTACCCTGTGAATGTCTACAACTGTTCCACGGACCTGGAATGCTGTGTCAGAGACAACGTGGCTACATGCTGTGAACCTAGCTCTAAGACAACCTGGTCAGGCGCTGAGTTAATTAATTCACAATCATCATCATCATCTTCTTCCCTTAAATCTCAGTTTAACTAGGGTCGGGATACCAATAGACCTTCTCCAATCCTAAAGACTTTAAGACTTAGTTAATTAATTAATCAATCGATATTAGAGATTGTCGTGTTGTGTTTGGGACACTGAAGAAGGGACCAATCGTTACCTGTACTAGTCATAAGAGGCGACTAGTTACCTGCACTAATCACACGAGTGAACTAAGCTATAAGAGAGGAAAGCCAAGGGGGTAGTCAGTAGTCAGACATTCTCATGCTATAGTCTACATAAGATATGGATGAGTCATAGGCTTTGTGAAGAGATTAACTTGTTGATCCAAGGAGTGCTCTTATGGAGCGAGAAAACAGACTTTGAGCATGAATATGTGCCTTGAACCAGCCACTTGGCAGTGCTCTGGAGAAATATTATAGATTCACGTTACAATGACGCATTACACCACTCGACTACTAGTGCTTCACGTTGCAATGACGTATCAATGCATAACACCACTCGACTACTAGTGCTTCACGTTACAATGACGTATCAAAGCATAACACCACTCGACTACTAGTGTTTCACGTTAGTATGAGTATTTTCATGCATTGTAGACCTCCTTTTCTTTAATCCATTATCTTTGGACTGATTTTCTAGATTTTGGTATTTGCACCGTTATTGGACCTTCTTATTGCTCGTCGGCTTGATTTTGTCTCAATAGTGCTCGATGTTGTCATTGATGACTGTAGACTGAAGCACTCTAATTGTTGTTATGTTGTACAACTCGACCACACTTGATGTTTTTATACACAGCTGCATAATGGTGATTGTAACTGTAACTGTACTAAACATTGAACTTAGCAACATAGGCAACAGTTCTGATAAAGCTGGCTGCCCGTCAATTGCAGGAATTTTAAGCTATCGAGTTTTGCTACAGGAAAACCCAAGTTATCATACTGGGCACATGTGCACCGTTTAAGGTTGTGTTAGAGGAAAATCTAAGTTATCATACTCGGCACTATTTTATAGTTTGTGGTTGTGTTACAGGAAAGCCCAAGTTATAATCCTGGGCACTATTTTATGGTCTATGGTTGTGTTATAGGAAAACCCAAGTTATCATACTCACCTTTTTTAGGTTTATGGCTGTGTTACAGGAAAACCCAAATTAACATACGGGGCACTATTTTATGGTTTATGGTTGTGTTATAGGAAAACCCAAGTTATCATACTCACCTTCTTTAGGTTTATAGTTGTGTTACAGGAAAAACCAAATATCATACTGAGTACTATTTTGTGGTTTATGGTTTTATTACAGGAACACCCAAGTTATCATACTGAGCTTTTTTGGTTTATGGTTGTATTACAGGAGAACCCAAGTTATCATATTGGGCACTATTTTCGGGTTTGTGGCAGTGGTGCTGATGGCATGGCTATGCTACAGGAAGGACCTGACTTGTTGTGATAAACCACTGGGTGACAGGTGCTCCTGCTGCTGGTTAGTCAATCAATCAATCAATATGTCAGTAGTCAGTCAGTCAGCCAGTCAGTCAGTCATTCAATCAATCAATGAGTCAGTCAGTCAGTCAGCCAGCCAGCTAGGCTTTGTTACTATTATGAAATGTCTCAATAGCGTTTCATAAAGATTTAAATGACAGATCCTAAGGTGAATTGAATTCTCGTGGGTTCGAATCTCAGCCGCGCTGATCTGAGAGCAAAATCTCGGATATTCACTGGACTGATTATACGGAAAATGGACTAAATTGCCTAACGATTTAAACTTAAAGTATTAAAATTGTTAGATATTAACGCGGATGATCATTTCACTATAGTGCGTATTATTTGTATTACTTGTTTAATATTAAACATTAACGTTTAATGTTTAATAGAGTATATCATGCTAAGGCATCTCTATACTTTACAGCAGTTACAGTAAAACAAGCAATATACAATAAAATTCGCACAGTAAAGAACAATACATTATCAAATATCTATCAAAGTTAGCGCCTTTATATAATTTTTGTCGTCACAATTAATTAAGAAAATCAGCTTAATCAAACCGGTCTGATGTTGTTGCAGCCGTAAAGAGGACGACGAAGTTGAAAAGAGCTCATTGGGCACAAGGGTTTCAGATCAGCCCTACACTGAGCTACAAGAGGACACCGCCTTACCTTCATCAGCAGAGCTGTGGTCAGCCAGCAACCATCAGAAGTACTCCCTAGCCTAGACCACGAGCCAAGTCCGTTAGACTAGACCATGAGCCTAGGTCGTTAGACTAGAACATTAGACTAGACCATTAGGCTAGACCATGAGCCAAGTCCGTTAGACTAGATCATGAGATTAGTCCGTTAGACTAGACCGTTAGATTAGACCATTAGACTAGTCTGTTAGATAGACCATTAGACTAGTCCGTTAGACTAGAATATTACACTAGTCCGTTAGCCTAGAACATTACACTAGTCCGTTAGACTAAGCTATTAGCCTAAGCCATTAGCCTAGTCCGTAAGACAAAACAATTAGTCTAAACTATTAGTATAGTTTATTAGATGGAAACATTACCATAAACTCTTAGCCTAACTCATAAAACTAAACCATTAGCCTAGTCCATTGGCCTAAGCCATTAGCCTAAACTACTAGTCTACTCGATTAGCCTAAGCCATTGGCCTAAACTACTAGCCTAGTCCTTTAGCCTAAGCCATTAGACTAAACTACTAGTCTACTCCATTAGCCTAAGCCATTAGCCTAAACTACTAGCCTAGTCCATTAGCCTAAGCCATTGGCCTAGTCCATTTTCATTGAGTTGAAGCAGTGGTGTGATTGGTGAAGTGTCCTGATGATCCGCAGTCGACACTGCGGATCATCAGGTGCCAGGGTTCAAATCTCTAGGTCACTGATTAAAGAGACAAGAAACTGACGTTAATCATGTTTTGTTTACTTGTTTCATCTTTATCAAGATAAATGAAAATATTGAACTAAAGTTTGGTTAAGGTTTTTAAGGTTTCTTCCCTGTTTTAGGTTTTTGAGAAAAAAAGTTGATCGCTGGAGTTCTCTTTAGCGGGTAGGATAGTAGAATGCTGGTAGAAATGGATTTAATAGAAATAGGTTTAACAGATCTAGGTTTAATAGAAATAGGTTTAATAGAAACAGGTTTAATAGAAATAGATTTAATAGAAATGGGTTTAATAGAAATAGGTTTAATAGAAATGGGTTTAATGGAAATAAGTTTAATGGAAATAGGTTAATAGAAATGGGTTTAGTAGAAATAGGTTTAATAGAAATGGGTTTAATGGAAATAGGTTTAATGGAAATGGGTTTAATGGAATTAGGTTAATAGAAATATGTTTAATAGAAATATGTGTTTTGAATCTGACATTCCTCATATAGTAGTAGAGAGAAAACTGACGCTCCTTTTTCCTGAGTCAATATACAGTTTTGTTATGGATTTTAGAGAGTAAATTAACGGTAATTCCTCCTCGTTTCATTGGCAGATTTACTAAGTCTTTTCAACTGAATTACAGCGCACATTTAGAACAATGAACAAAACAGGATATAGTTCAACATTTATAGCAAACTGCTTATTCTTGACTTATTAACTTGATATTACAACAATTAAACAACAGAAATGCTTATATCATGCATAGTTCTACGAAACACACATTCTCAAAGCAAGTCTAGGTTCAACGTTGGGCGCTCACGGCAGAAACATTCTAATAGGTTTCAAGAATTAAAATTAAAAATAATTAAAAATATAATAATTAAAGAATTAAGAAGAATTAAGGTTTCAAGTATTATTTAATTATTTTATTTATTTTAATTATTTGGTTAACGTCAGAGAAGGCAATTTATTGGTAAGAAGCTAAAAAGTTTAGCCAAAAGCTAACTTCAGTTTCTTCACTCGAAAGCGATGTCAGTAACGGGCTAGCACAGGATTTGAACCCCGCACATGTTGATCCGCGGTCGAGTATCTTACCGACATCGACACTGGCTCCAGCCTAGTCTCCCGAAATTACTATTAAATTTTCGAGTCTCGACCCTAGTTAAACTGTGATTCCAGGGTATATGATAATGATGATGATGATAATGACGACTTAAATTATATATCTATGTTAATCATGTAATTATGTTCTGACTGGTTTTCGAAACAAGCCAAAATCTTGTACGACATAACAGTACTCGATGTTGTTATGGACAATACTACCAGCACAATACTGACGATGTAGTAAACGCTTTGGCAAGAAAAAAGTGTGCGAAGGCAAGAGTAGAGAAACACTAGAGGAACAATATTTGGTGAAATGCAACAAAACCAACAATGACAAAAACAAAAGTTTAAACAAAATAAGAAATGGACGGCTTATCATTGCATATCATTGCTTATTATTGGTCAGGGCGAGGGAAGTGGAAAATCCACCCTCACTTATAAATTCATAAAAATACAAATGAATTATTCTTTTTGTGCTTCAAATCGAGAAATGGTATAAATATCGGTATGGATTGTAATTTTAATTGAATTTTATTCTGCTATTGATTAACAGGATCTGATTGGATGCAGAGCTCAATTTAACTCTGTTATTTCCATTTATTATTAATAATAGGAGTTTCATTATTATTTTTTAAAATTATTATTCGTTAACCGGCTGAATGGCAAGTGTACGCTTTTCACTTCATATTAATTGCTGTATTTTGTGAGACTTTTCTAGCTCTGTTGTGTGAAATGATTGAATCATTTAAATAAAATAAATAAATACATTGCAAGCCATATAAGCATGATTACAGAATGTCTCATTGTTCGTTAGTATACGTGTATGTGTACTGGTATGCCTGAGAGTACGTCTGAAAGTCTGTCTCTGCTGATCAAGAGTTCTTCTGCTCTGTCTTGATAACAACCTACAACACAAATCACAATCAATCAATTAATCACTAATTTAATCCGCATTTACAATTAATTATTCCAGAATTGTAATTTATTTTACAACTCAATTAATGAATCGTAAGGTTTGTTCGAAATAATTCATTTAACATTAACTTTTATTTAATTTAATAATTAATGACATATTCCACTGATTGACTGACTGATTGATGATAGATTGATTCCACTCACCGCCTTGATCTGATAGTACTCCTTCAGTGCGTCCTCTCCGCTGTAAGTAAAATACAGAACCGATATAATCTTCGTGCATCTCAATCAGTCAATCAATTATCAATTAATCTACTGCAGAGCCCGCGGCTTGATGAGAGAGAGAGAGAGAGAACTATGTTTATTTCGATACACTCAAAATATACAGTGACATACAAAAGCAAGGCCGTCAAGTAACCTATGAAGTTGATCACCCCCGAGTCATACAAATTGTTGGCAGGAATTATAATTATAATTATTACAGTTACTATTAAAATTATTATAAATAATAGTAACACGCATTATAGTGAAATGATTAACTTATACGTTGATATCTATCACTTTTAACACCACATGTATAAACCGTTAGGCACTTTATCCAATTTACCGCGTAACCAGTCCAGTGAATGTCCGAGATTTTACTCTCAGATCAGCGCGGATGGGAGTCGAACCCAAGAGAGTTCAATTCACCTCAGGATCTGTCCTTTAAAATTTCATGAAATTTATCTACATCTATAACCATTATATTAGTGTTACTGTAACGTTATGTGTTCTACTAACGTTAAAGTAACTAACTACAGCACAACACGATAAAGATGTATTAAACTCTTTATTGTAGTAAAGCGTGATTACAATATATAGATAGAAATAGATATATAAATATAGACAACTTATAATCGACGACTGCAAAGAGGAATCCGCTGCTGCTGTTCAATATGCGAGCTTATATATCTGTTCTGGACATTGCCAGTTTACGATTATGCTAATGATAACCTACCACTAAAAGTATCTTATTACACCTTAGCATTTACGACTTTACAGATCATATTATATCTTAGCATTTACGACTCAAGAGTTTATATTACAGAGTCTCATATTACTCACGTCACAGTTACCCATTCTATTTATAGCAAAGGAAAATAAAATATACGCACAGTTCCTTTCCAAATCCAGACTGTTTATATCCACCGAATGGCGCTTGTGGAGTACAGGGGTCCCAACAGTTAACCCTAGAATAACGAACAGTCCCAAAGAGTTCATTTAACTGATATTAATTAAATATAGTAAAGTACAGCTGGTAAAGCAGAAGTTAACGTCAGTTTCCTCACTCGAAAGCGATGTCAGTGACGGGTGAGCTCAGGATTTGAATCCCGCACATACTGATCCGCGGTCGAATATGTTACTTAACGACACAACAATTAATGAAATTAAATGCAAAAGTATAAACTTCACATTAGGTACAAAATACAAACCGCGACTACACACTACAGAGAACAAGTGGTTGACCTATATACAAGTCGTTGACCTATATACAAGTCGATGACCTATATACAAGTCGTTGACCTACCAGATGCTGCCTGCTCGCACATTGGTGGCGACCTTGAGCGCTTTGTTGATGTCCTGGGTAATGACCCCGGCAGCCAAACCATACGAGGTGGCGTTAGCTCTATCTATCACCTCGTCTATAGTGGAGAACTTTATCAGGCACTGCACGGGGCCAAAGATCTGCCATCAATCAATCAATCAATCAATAGATTATGTATCATCTCATCTATAGTGGAGAACTGTTGATTGATCGATTGAATGACTGATAGATAGATTGATTGATTGATTGATTGATTGAATGATTTATTGAATGAAAGAATGATTTATTAATTGATTGGCTGATAGTTGATGACTGATTTATTGATTTATTGATTGATTGATTAAAATATTGACTGACTGACTGATTGATTGATTAATTGATTGAAAGTTTGACTGACTGATTGATTGATTGGTTGATTGATACAATATCGAACCTCCTCCTTGGCTATCTTCATGTTATCAGTGACGTCAGAGAACACGGTGGGTTTTATGAAGAACCCTTTATCGCCCACTCTGGTTCCACCACAGGCCAGTTTAGCTCCCTCCTTCTTGCCTTCCTCTATGTAGCTTAGAACCTTCTTGAACTGAGCGTCATCGATCTGTGCAAATCAATCATTAAGCAAAAATGTTTAGATGATTGATTGGTTGACTAACTGAAGGAGAGATGATTCATTGGTTATATAACTGAACAAGAGATGACTAATTGATTGATTGATTAACTGAACGAGAGATGACAGATTGATTCATTAACTGAACAAGAGATGACTGATTGATTTAATTAGAAAGTTAAGGAGAAATAAATCGCCAGTGTCTCCACCTGGGGACCTTGCTGCACTCCCTCTTTAAACACATCTCCCACCACTCGGCTCTCTGCCGCCACCTTGCACTTCTCCAAGAACTTGTCGTAGATCTTCTCGTGAACAAATGTCCTTGACCCCGCACAGCACACCTGACCTTGATAGGCCATGATGGCCTCGTGTGCCACGCCCACAGCGAAATCTAGGTCAGCGTCGTCCAATACGATGAGAGGACTCTTGCCGCCCAACTCTAACGTCACTTTCTTGAGGTTGCTGTTAGCGGCAGATATCATCACCTTGCGACCAACCTAAATATCAATCAATCACTTGATCAGTCGATTTATCGATTGATTGGTCAGTTCAGTTGGCTGGAGTCAGTGCGTTGTCGGTAAGATACTCGACCGCGGATCAATATGTGCGGGGTGAAAATCCTGGGCTCGCTCGTCACTGACATCGCCTTCGAGTGAGAAAACTGACTGACGTTAACATTAGCTTTACCAGCTTTTTTATTTATTAATCATTCAATTAATTAATCAGAGAGTCAATATGTCAGTTAATCGCTAAATGAAACACTAATAAATTAATCAATCCATCGATAGATCGATCTGTCTGTCAATCGATCAACTAGTCGATATATCAATTAACTCATTAGTAATTGATATTCATACTGTTAAAGCTAAAGTCAAGTTTTGCCTGTCATTTGTAAAAATATAGAGAGAGACAGACAGAGAGAGAAAGAGAGAGAAAGAGAGTGTGAGAGAAAGAGAGCGTTTGATAAAGAGAGTGCGAGAGAAAGAGAGTGAAAGAGAGAGAGAGGGAGAAAGTGAGAGAGAAAGAATGAGAGTATGAGAATGAGAGAGTGAGAGAGAGACAAAATGAGAGTGAGAAAGAGAGTGAGAGAGAGAAAGAGAGTAAGAGAGAGAGAGAGTGTGTGTGTGAGAAACAGAGAGAGAGAAAGAGAGAGAGAGTAAGAGAGAGAGAGAGAGAGAGAGAGAGAAAGAGATTGAGAGAAATCAGCGACTGCTTAATTTCTTATCCTTTACTTTACTACAAAAGATGATTCACTCAACTTCAGTTTCATTGGAAGCAGATAACTGTAGATTTGATCGAGATCTGCTAAATTGCTGTTAAATTTTAACAAGAGATTATCTATATTGCGTTTCATGAGTCCACTTTAATAGATATTATTCATATGTGCACTTCAAGTGCACATACGTCAGATGTTAAGCCATCACTCACCTCCGTGGACCCGGTGAAGGCTACCTTGTCTATATCCGGATGCGACGCAATGGCTTCACCAGCAGTGGGTCCGTAACCTGGAATAACGTTTATCACTCCTGGGGGAAAACCAGCCTGGAAAAAGCAAAGCATTCCAATACATAACAATTAAATTAAGATAAAATTATACGGTTATCATATTTTTTTAGAATAATGACCAAACCTCAACAGAACAAACTAACTGCAAATAATAATAGCAATAATAATAACAACAATTAGAGTGTTACAGTCATCAATGACAACATCGAGCACTATTGAGACAAAATCAAGCCGGTCAGCAAAAAAAGGTCCAAAAACGGTGCAAATTTAAAAATCCAGAAAATCAGTACAAATAGCAACAACTTCAAACTTCCACTTCAACTTCAAACTTCAAACCAAACAAACTCTTACTGAATATCGATTTGAGTTTATTTGATGAATTGATTGATAAGATTAACATCAATCAATCAAAGACAAATTCAAAGTGAAACAAGAGAGCTTTCATAAAGTGGAATGTAAACATTTATCATGACTAATGTATATATATTTATAACTATAGGACTATTTTATCGTTATACGATTTTTACATGCAAGTATTTCATTGCATAGCCAAATGAAATCAGAAAATTAATCTGGTATATATCTAGAATGTGTATACTGGACCGGCCACTTAGCAGAAAACTAAAGAGAGAACGAGAGAGCGAGAGAGAGATAGAGAGAGAGAGAGAGAGACTGCTTGACAGTTTTAACGACATTGTGTTGCATAGTTGCCAGTTAATTGAAGGGAACATCGGTATAGTAAATATATGATTTTCAAGCCTATTCAGCCTATTCAAGCTTTCACATATTTAATAATAACAAACATTATAGTGAAATGATCAACTATGTTGATATCTATCACTTTAATAACACATGTTAAATCCGTTAGGCAATTTTGTCCATTTTCCGTGTAGCCAGTCCAGTGAATGTCCGAGATTTTATTCTCAGATCAGCGCGGCTGGGATTCGAACCCGCGAGGGTTCAATTCACCTCAGGGTCTGTCATTTAAAACTTCATGAAATTATCTACACCTCTAACCATTGCGCTATTGAGACATTCTAAAATCACTGTGATATTTAATTAAATTTATATGAAATCTTTAAAATTTAATCCTGCAGTGGCGTCAAGAAACTGATAGGTATTAAGTTATGAATTACAGATGAAAAAATTTATTAAATATTAATAACTTTATAAATTAATAAAACTTATTACTTATTTATTAAGTTAATTAATTAACTAATTAATAACAAAATAAATGCATAAAATCATTTAAGCGTGTTATAGTAGTGTAGACGTAGTATTTCTTGACTGAATGATTCGAGTATTATAAGGTTTCAAACGTTACAATACGAGCATATGATTCCACAAATATAACATGTAGATAGGTAAGCTCAAGCTTTTATGGCGGATACTTTTAATGGGCCCCTTGATTTTAATGGGCCCCTTGATTTTAATGGGCCCCTTGATTTTAATGGGCCCCTTGATAATAGCAAGATCAATTTTCACTGTTGAGTACTTGATAACTTTATCTTCACTAAGTACTTGATAAATCTAATTAAGACTTAAACACACAAACCTGCCGACAAAGAAATAAAATATTATTATATAAAAGAGACTGGTGTTAAAAGTCATAACGACTTACTGAACCAGTATAATTAGGTTCTCTCTCTCTTAGTACACTGCCTACTGGTAGGTCCATGGTACATAACCCCTCCACTCTTCTCTGTCTTCCGCCTTCCTCTTCATTTCCACATATGAGCGGGTCTTTAAATCATCTAACATACCTAATATCGGTATGCCCCTGCCTCTTTTCCCTTCCATTCTACCTTCTATGACCTCTATTAATGGCCTTCTGCCTTAGGATGTGTCCCATTCAACTCTTCTTCCTATTTCATAATACATTTATCAACTGTCTATCTGCGCAATTACCAATGTCTATACTCACTTTTTATAATTAGGTTTTTAAGTTAAATTGATAAATGTATTAAGAAATAGAAAGAAGAGATGGATAGGACACATTCTAAGGGGGGAAGGTCTATTAAAAGAGGTCATAGAAGGTAGAATGGAAGGAAAAAGAGGCAGGCCGAGATTAGGTTAGGTGATTTAAAGACCCACTCATATGTGGACTTGAAGACGAAAGCGGAAGACAGAGAAGAATGGAGGCGTTATACACCATGGACCTGCCAGTAGGCAGTGCACTAAGAGAGAGAGAAGTTAAATTACATTTCTGAATTTTTCACTTGTAATAATAATAACAATAATAAAGGTTTAACGTCCGTTTCCTCATAGAAGGATGATGTAGGGGCGTAGTAGGAGCACAACCGCGATCAACTGACCTCTAGGGCGAGAGCTCCTAGGCACAAGGCAGTGAGTGGGGTTTGCTCGGCAGGCTTCAGCACAATGGTACATCCCGTGGCAAGAGCTGCCGACCATTTCCATGTCAGCAACACCAGCGGGAAATTCCACTGAAAGGGAAATTAACAAAAACTGAAATTAGAAGATAAAATCATAAAATTTATAAAAGCAAGAAAATTTAATTTAAACATATTGTCCACTAGTCAAACACATAAAAATCTGCATAAATAGAAGTTAGAGGTTTTTTCCTTTAAACGTAAATAAATTTTCAGAATAGAGATACTATTCACACTCTGGATCTGTTATAAAGGTGTTTAAGCAACTCTAAGATTGTAATTGTTGGTCGTACAGATAGGGCAATCGCTTGTGCAACGATGTGTTTACAAAGTAAATTTTCTTATTTGTGGTTAGGCCTATTTGTAGTTTTCGTTATTTCCTCCATTCTTTCCATGGCTATTAGTAAATGCCTTTTGGAATGAGGATTAACCAAACTCTAGAACTGTAATAAAGGCTTAAGCAAACAAACGTCCCGATAGAAAATTAAATATTATTATCTACAAGATTTGCAATTATTTTAAATTACTTAAGCGTTCAGAGCTCTGGCTCTTTTAAAGTAGCCTCTTTTGTGTTGTTATTTGTTTATCTAACTACATGCACGTTCCTATTGTTTGTATAATCTGAGCTGTGGTGAACAAATAAACGATACTAAACGATAAATAAATGTCTCTAGACTTTTTAAATAATTTATTTAACTGACCGGAATAATCTGACCACAGACTCCGATTGGCTCATACCTCGTGTAGGCAAAGAAATCGCCGTCTAAAACAAATACAGCAACAAAAGAGTAAAAGCTGGTAAAGCCAATGTTAACGTCAGTTTCTCACTCGAAAGCGGTGTCATAGACGGGTGAGCCCAGGATTTGAACCCCTCACATACCGATCCGCTTTCGAATATCTTACCGACATCGCCACTGGTACTACAATGTATCAGCAGTTTTCCTGAGAATTGAAGGTTATCAAAAACACAGTCTAAATAGCTTTGTGGATAGAGCTTAAGACAACGTCGGGAAAGCTTAGATAACTGCTACTGAGGCCCATGAATCAATTTCTTGTGCTTATCAGAGTGTAAGATCTTGGATATATACAGGACCGGTAGCATGGATTATTGATTATAAACTGTCTGACTATTAAAATATGACATATTACAAGTGATAGATAATCGCAAAGACCATTCACTATAATAGTTGTTTTAAAAACCTTTATTACACATCTGCAAGGCGTGCAATATTGTATTGTATTGTATTATATTGTATTGTAATGTATCTACTCACCACAAGGTATTTTATTGTATTGCATTGTATTGTAATGTATTGTGTTGCATTGCATTGTACAGTATTGCATTGCATTGTATTGTATTGTATTGTATTGCATTGTATTGTATCTATTCACCACAAGGCATTGTACTGTACTGTACTGTATTGTACTATATCGATTGTCATTGTATTGTATTGTATTGTGTATTGTATTGTATTGTATTGTACTGTATTGTATCATATCATATCGTATCGTATCGTATTGTCTTGTCTTGTCTTGTCTTGTCTTGTATTGTATTGTATCTACTCACCACAAGGTATTGTTTGACCAGAGATCTTGTCGCACCACCCGGAGAAATACCTGAAGACATCGATGATGTGACGTATGTCAAATTCTGCCACAGCATAGGGCTTGCCACAATCCCAGGCCTCTAAAGACTAATCAATCAATCAATCAATCAATCAAGTATAGGGCTTGCCACAGTCCCATGCCTCTAAAGACTAGTCAATCAATCAATCAATCAAGTATAGGGCTTACCACAGTCCCATGCTTCTAGTGACTAATTAATCAATCAATCAATCAAACAATCAATCAATCAATCAATCATAGGGCTTACCAAAGTCCCATGCATCTAGTGACTAAATACAGTCAATCAATCAATCTATCAACAAATCAATCGAGCAATCAATCAATCATCAAACAAGCAAGCAATCAGTCAATCAATCAATCAGAGTGGTCTGACGTAGCCAGACGTATAGTTAGACATAGTTACACGGACAGTTAGAAGGACAGTTAGACATTGCCAGACATACAGTTACACATAGCCAGACATACAGTTAGACACAGCTACACATACAGTTAGGTAGACGAGATCTCTCTCTATCAGATCGGCGAGCTTGTTGAGGAGTTTTCCCCTCCCCGAGGCGTCCAGGGTTCTCCAGGGCGACCCGAGCCTGAAGGCAGCCCGGGCAGCGGCCACTGCCTTGTCCACATCGGCCTGCAGCACAAATAATAGCATTATACTGTCCTACAAAACTGTGCTAGTAATTAAACCATCATCGTCATCATCATCATCCTCTTGGTCATCATCATCATTATGGTCATAGTCAGAGTCATCGTCGTCGTCGTCGTCGTCGTCGTCATCATCATCATCATCATGATCATCGTCACTATCATCGTCGTCGTCGTCATCATCGAAGTCGGTAAGATACTTGACCGCGGATCAGTATGTGCAGGGTTCAAATCCTGGGCTCGCCCGTCACTGACATCGCTTTCGAGTGAGGAAACGGACGTTAACATTAGCTTTGCCAGCTTTATACAGCTCTATTAGGCTGTGCTAATACGTAAATCATCGTCATCGTCGTCTTCCCTTGAACCCTAGTTAAATTCGGGTCGGCGTTAAACAATTTTGTTGCAGTTTCCTGAGCCTAGGCGCTCATCAATCGAAATCGCTTCTTTATTTACATAGAAATTTTAAAATATAGAAATAAATAAATAAATACTAAAGTACGAGAAGTTATACCAGTGCCTAGAACTACCTCTGCATTTATCTATCTGTATTTATAGAATGACTCTATATAGTTCTTGTTTTCAGAGACAGTCATTACACATAGATAAATTAATAACTCATTATTGAGGTCAGAGGAGACATATAAGTGACAGAGTTAATTAGGCAGCAGTGTATATCTATCTATCAGAGATTACGGAGACCTTAACGCACTACTTGATAATCAGGGCAACAATTAGGAAATCTGCTTTTAATGGTTCAGTCTAAGCTTTGCTGAGGATTGCTTGCTTACCGTCTGCACCGAGTGATTGATTGACTGATTAATTGATTGATTTTTTGATTGATTAATTGAGAACTTTATTTATTGTTGTTTTGTTGATTGATTGATTGATTGATCGATCGATCGCTCGATTGATTGATTGATCGATCGATAGATCGATTGGTTGATTAATTGATTAATCGCTTGATTGATTGATTGGATTAACTGGATTAACTGGCTAATTGATCGATTGATTGATAAATCAATATCTCGATGAGATAACAAACCTTATCGCCCTCCTGCACATCAGCAATTTTCTCTCCAGTACAAGGATCAAGAGTGGCAAAAGTCTTTCCACTCACAGAGTTCACGAATTCATTGTTGATGAACAACTGAAAGTAAACAACAACAAAAATAAAAATATTTCTTATTTCTTTCTAGTTTAACTTGGGTATAATGTGATGTATTTGTAATCAATAGATTTCATAATTTAGTATGAACTTAGTACAATAAATACAGAAAAAGAAGGCTCCAGTGGCTTTAGCCGTTAATTATAAGATACCGGCTTACAACTCGTACAGTCCTAAATATTGCTAACAGAAAGTTATCAATAAAGTAGTTAACGTATCAAGAGCCCCTAGATAACTATTAAAACACCAACAGGCACCAGCAGGCTATAGCAAGCACCAGCAGGCTATAGCAAGCACCAGCAGGCTATAGCAAGCACCAGCAGGCTATAGCAAGCACCAGCAGGCTATAGCAAGCACCAGCAGGCTATAGCAAGCACCAGCAGGCACAAACAGGCACCAGTAGGCACAAACATGGACCAGTAGGCACAAACATGGACCAGTAGGCACAAACAGGCACCAGTAGGCACCAACAGGCTATAGCAAGCACCAGCAGGCACCAATAGGAACAAAAGACACCACTAGGCACTAGTCGGCAGAAGCAGGCGCCAGCTGACTCTAGCAGAGAGACAAAGTGAAATAGAACGACTGAAATAGATCAAGATTTAGATAGAGAATGAGAATTTTTTGTATGTGAGTGTTTATGAGTGTGTGTTTGTATATATATATATATATATATTATGTGTGTGTTTGTGCGTGTGTGTGTGAGTGTTTGTATATGTGTATGTATAATGTGAGTATGTGAGTATGTGTGTGTGAGTATGTGTGTGTGTGTGCGTGTATATACAGTATATATATATATATATATATATATATATATATATATATATATATATAAACAGTATATACATGTGTGTGTGCGCGTGTGTGTATACATGTTGCTGGCGGCGTTCTCTCGCCCAACAATGTACAAACTTTGTAAATTGTTAATTCATTATTATGGATTAACAAATTATTATTATTACATATTAATTCAGAATTAATTAATGCCATTGAAATCATCGTACTTGCCTACAAGCATGGGTCATGCGTGTGATTGCAGAGTCTATATTATAAACTTGGCAATCCTGTTAGTGCATTTATATTATTGCTATTTGTGTTATTGTTGTTATTGTTTTTAATTTTTGTTGCTTATCTGCTTGTACGTTATTATCAACTGTTATCCTCATAGAGCAACTCAGAGGTATCAAGAAAGAAACTATTATTGAAATTATACGAGGTGGACCTGCCGTTAAGCAATAAACTGAGATAGAAAGAAAGAGAGAAAGAGAGAGAGAGAGAGAGAGAGAGAGAGAGAGAGACTAGCACTTATATCTTTATACCACAAAGCGATAAACTACATTAGTCACTCTACAGACATTACGACTGTTTGCAGAGTCCATATTATATCGTATAATTAAATAGATAACGTCGATTACCACAGATAACAACTTACCTAGCCGGCTTGACATTTCTCATCTAATTAATTATATCAATGGTGCAAAACTATAGATATAATAACCAAACCATAAACTAACATAACCTAAGTATATTTATAGCAGGTAAAACGGCTCAAGTATATGATGAACAGAACTATGAGATCAGTGACCCAACACGAGCTAGTCCAAAATTTTTATCGGTGGGCCTCAGGAGGGGAGGGACCCGGGCCCCATGGGCTCCCCCTAGCTCCGCCACTGCAAGTATTTGATGAACAAAACTATTAGATCAATGACCCAACACGAGCCAGCCCAGTGCACATAGGTTGCTGTGTCACTGTACGCTCGTATAAAGTTATGGTTTTGTTTTTGTGTGATTGTTGAAGTTCAAAGTTCTACAGAACTCCCAGATAAGCAGACAACATAGAGAGAATTACGAACTGTCAGAACGAACTGACGAACTTCTGGTTAGAAATTTATAACCATCACGTCCAAACACAACAAATTGTTGAGAGCAATAAATGCAAGAAATAAAATGTCTAGATCCGTTCTGAACTTCTCGTCTCTTAACGTGGCCAGGTTTAAACACGTCGACAGCAAGATTTTTAAATTACGTGTTTACTGATCAGAGATTTGGATATGGTATGGGAGAGAGAGAGGAGTGGAGAAGGTCAATTTGTAATCTATTCCTCTTATTTCAATAATCAATCTGACAAACCGCAGACTGTAACAATATGACAGATAACATAGCAATGCAACAGATACGGGCAGAAATACAACACAAAATCAAAAATACAAGATTGAAAATTAAAAGATAACATAAACAAAAATTGACCAAGGCAAAGTTATCCTACTTTAAAAGCTCCAAAGTCACATATAGTCAAATAAAGTCACATATCTAAGCAATATTAAACAGTAGCAGAAAACAAATTTCAGCTGTTCAAACATTGGCATTGTACGTTACAAGATAATCATTTCTAGCATCCAATTCTTACTCCGATACTAGTTATACTGGGATCGGAAGATGATGATGATATGTATTGTATCTGACCATGAAGTCATACCAGCTACCTCTTTCTCTCTCTCTCTCTCTCTCTCTCTCTCTCTCTCTCTCTCTCTCTCTCTCTCTCTGTCTCTCATTCTGCGTTTTTTTGGCTCAGAAAGTTTGAGGTGAAGTGGAACAGCCACTGCAAGAAAGTATAAAGAAGAAGGATCAGAAAATGTTTCATTAAATCACAGCATGAATACTTAGCGCATAGTAAATCAAACCCAATATCTTCAATGAGAAGAATGGTCTGAACAAGGCTTAGGCTTTGCAGTCTAAGAAAAGGTTGAACAAAAAATCGTAACCAGAGTATAAAAAATCATCAAAGCTTCGGCTTATCAAAGAGTACAACTGAAGTGTATGAAATAAAGAATCCATCAAATAACACAACTGCAAATAAGTAACTCCACAAAGATTATACCGTTTTTAAGCAAAATTTACTACATCTCTCTCTCTCTTTCCCTCCTCTCTCTCTCTCTCTCTCTCTCTCGTGTTCTGCCCAGTGGCAGGCCCAATGTACATATTCATACTCAGAGTCTGCTGTAACGCTTCATAGGAGCACACCACTGACCAAGAAAGTGGCTTTATTTACTCAATTATTAACTTTTTAAAATATTAATTTTCCACATTATTTACTTATTTAAATTTTTAATAAAACGAGGAAAAGAAGCAGCAACAGAGAAGTCAATGGAAAACGACCTAAGACGAATTTTTAAATGATTAAGACAACGTTTTTCAGTTAAGTATTTATGATACAAATAATAGACAAGCCGATAACTGCACGTGTCATAAGAGGCGACAAAGCAAAAACCCAGGAGCGCTACGGGAAACCACATCGAAAGCCATATTTTTCCCAAAATAGGCTACTTAAAGTGAGGGGAAACTACATCGAAAGCCATATTTTTCCCAATATAGGCTACTTGAGGTGAGAGGAAACCACATCGAAAGCCATAATTTTCCCAATATTGGATACTTAAGGTGAGGGGAAACTACATCGAAAGCCATAATTTTCTCAAAATAGGCTACTTAAGGTGAGGGGAAACTACATCGAAAGCCATATTTTTCCCAATATAGGATACTTAAGATGAGGGTTAAGGCACAGAATTTTGTGATGGAATTAACTTGTCGATCTGTGGAGTGCTTTAACAGTAGTCGAGGTTCCATATAATGTACCAACTGACTAGGAATATGCACCTTCGTTCTGACAATTGCAGAACACTAGAGAGAGAGAGAGAGAGAGAGAGAGGGACAATACAAAGAGAGAGTGAGAGAGAGATCCAGCCCCCATAAAAAAGACAGTGAGAGAGAGAGAGAGAGAGAAGACAACATTTTTAAAGCAGTAAACTTATTTTACGGCTTTATTTATGGCTCTTTACGAAGCGTCATTTAATATCGAAACATGAGTAGCATTAAGCAGACTTTGGCAAAGTCTCTGCTAAAATCCTCTCTTTTAATACAGGCCATGTCTCAGCACACTGATCAGATACCTTATATTACTGTACATTGTTCACTCTAACCTAATAGAGCCAATGTTCAACCATTTGCCTGATTTACAAGCACAGCCGACAGTCCAGACATTACAGTACTAAATACCGCACGAGAGAAAAATAATAAAACATCTGAACCTTTACAACACTGGCTCTGACGCAGCATGTTCCTATTTCCATACCTCTATCGGAATCGGTTAAGAGAGAGAGAGAGAGAGAGAGAGAGAGAGAGAGAGAGAGAGGGAGAGAGAGAGAGAGAGTGAGAGAGAGAGAGAGGGAGAGAGATAGAGAAGAGAGAGCTAAATAGAGAAGAGAGAGAAAGAGATGGAGAAGACAGAGAGATAGAGAGAGAAAGCGAGAGAGACAAAGAGAGAGAGAATAGAGAAAGAGAAGGAGAGAGAGAGAGAAGAGAGAGATAGAGAAGAGAGAGAGATAGAGAAGAGAGAGAGAGACAAAGAGAGAGAGAGAGAGAAGAGAGAAAGAGAAGGAGAGAGAGAGAAGAGAGAGAGAGAGAAGAGAGAGAGAAAAAGGATAGAGAAGAGAGAGAGGGAGAGACAGAGAAGAGAGATAGAGAGAGAGAGAAAAGAGAGAGAGAGAATGAGATAGAGAAGAGATAGAAAAGAGAGAGAGAGAGAGAGAGATAGAGAATAGAGATAGTGAGGGGGGTTCCCACCACCTGAAGCATAGCCAGTAGTTAAGTGGAGGGACGCAGAGGAAAAAGCAAAAAAACTGGTAAAGCTAATGTTAACATCAGTTTCCTCATTCGAAAGCGCTGCCAGTGACGGTCGAGCCCAGGATTTGAACCCCGCACATACTGATCCGCGGTAGAACATCTTAACGACATCGCCACTGGCTTCAGCTAGTGACTTCCTTCTCTACGCCACTGAGGAGAACGGAGTTCCCCTCAGTGGCGTAGAGAAGGGGAGGCAGGGAGAGGCCTGTGCCTTCTCCAAGATGTTATGTTTTTTATTAAGACCAAATATAAGTGCACATATTGTTTAACATGTGCACTTATATTCCAAATTGCCCCCCCCCAAAAAAATTAAGTGTTTCCCCATGAATAAATCCGGGCTACGTCACTGGTCCCCCAGCTCTCATTTTTTCTGAGGTGAGTTCCCCAGCTTGGGCCCAAATTAGATGCAAGTATGCCTGAAAATAAATAACATCCGAAAAATTCTGATCGTTTCCTTCGCTCTCAACTCCTACTTTAATCACTGAGTAACAGCTAGAGACTAGTCAGGGAGTTTGGGCTTTCATTTGAATTAGCAAAAGTAATAAACTTTTATATCAAGTTTTTCCAAATTTTGGCGGATAAATGTTGATGAAATACACTCTCTTCATCTCAGTTTGACGTCTAAATTTAGATATAGCCTAAGCTCTTCTAAATTCTAAATAAAACTAATTCAGGCCAAGCTAATAGAGTTAGCTAATGCTAGCAGCTACATCAGCTTAAGGCAGAGATGAGATCAGACAAGACATATCTTGCCTCAAGACAGTCTCGAGACAGAATTTACTGTCCTAGTCTTAGTCTT